>PDGT01000113.1:477852-513969 GCA_003671415.1 Megathymus violae | reverse complement strand
GGGGGGGGTCCGTACGTACACGGATACGTGCATGCGTGCGTGCGTATGCTTGTTTCAACGTTTTATTTATTTCTGTTTTACTTCATAAAAATATAATGGCGGAACTTAATGCTAAATCACGATTTGTGTATTTGGAGCACCCATATATTTAAAATATATAATGTCCACGAATATAACTTTGAAATCATAATGTTCAGTCAATAAAATTTAATATTCAGTACTCCTAACTAATAAATACTAAAATACACAAAATACATTGATGTAGGAGTGCTACCGACACTTTACCGAGTATGAAGGTGATCAAATTAAAAAGTTTATTTCCTTCAATATTTCCGCGAAACATAATTATGATTCGCCAAAATCACCAATATACTTATAAGTAAATTCACAGGAAGTTAATTTTATTTATTGTAACAATACGGTACCTAAGGGTAATAAATTCTAGAACTAAATCATTATACTGTATTCTACCATATTATAACAATAATATAAAATAATTACATTTACTAATAGCACTTTAATCAGCAAACGACGTGAAACATAGGAATTAACAAAAAAAAAAGATACACAACCAGAATATCGAGGGAATATCGAAATAATCAATTTAAACATGACTTAATAATGTTATCAGGCCATGTTCACATAAATATAATTTTTAAATATTTTTATTTTTTATAAAACTTATCAATCATTCTCTAAAACCGAACTTTTGAAGCGTATTAAAACGCACTGCATATTGAAAAACGCATCCTGACTTTACATAGTAGGGTATTCAACTTTCGAAAAACCAAAATGGTTGCATTATTTTCAACACGAGGTTCCTTTCCGAATATGTTATACAAATATAGTTATTACAATCTTTACCATCCAACAAATTGTACTGCATTAATAACTTAATAATTAACTAATAATTCCATCCGAGATATGTTGATATTAATAAAACAAATATAATATAAAAATGAAAATAATGTTTGTTCTTTAAAATACATATAGATATTACTTTCATTGTATATAATTGGTCAATTTCAATCAGTTTACGCAAACTAGAAGAAACATAACTATTGGTTATTGTATATGGAAATACTAAAAGAACTATGTCACTATGACTAAAAAATTGTTTTAGATAATGATGCACCGCAAAGAGAATACCATAGACCCGGGTTGTTATGGAGCTCCGTAACCGTAATCGAAACTATCGGATATCCGCAATAATAATAAATCCTAAACCGTCACCGAATAACTTTCGGATAATTTCAGATAGAGGCAGAGTCTAAATAAAGCACGTTATGACAGGTTTACGCTGACCGAGCCGATACATTAGCCGCGTCGTTCTCATTTTACACAGTTTTTATTATTGAATTTGATTTTTATGTGATTATAATACCACATAAAACCTAGAAACAAAGTTAAATTTTGTAAATACATTATTTTTTTCCAAGACGTAAATCATCTGGTATCCGTAACCGAAATAATTTCATATCCGTAATCGAAACCAGTAAAATATTATTCATATATCCGTATATATATTTAGATCCGAAATTTCACATCCATAACATCCTTACATGTACCAGTCCTCTTTAGTACTCTGTCGCATTATGTATATTTTTTCCTATTTTTATTATACATACAATAATGGCATAGTCACACAAAATGAAAGAATTGTTTTAAAGCCGGTTTATCTATGTACACTTTACACAGACTATTAATTAATTTACAATTATTTCACCCAAGTATGAATTATTATTAATTTCTAATATTTGTACTAACAATGTAATTGTGACAACTAATATTACAATGCACATTTTCTATAAAGTGGAGATCAAATTTTACTTAAAAGGGATACATTTTTGTTTTTAATCAATAGATTTGTGAATACCAATTTCAAAGATGTTAAAGGTATGAAAACATTAATAGTCATTATGAGAAAACATATTTTATTTCCAACATTATGTGCCTGCATAAAAAAAATATTATTATTAATGTGTTTCACTCTGTATTAACAGCTTATAAAAATGTGCCAATTATCTTCCATTGGATATTGGTAAGTCCAAAAATATCATTAGTTCCATACAACTATTATGTGTTTCTATATTATAATTAAATATAGAAAATTACGTCTTTTCAGTTTTAAAACTATTGTCTTTGATCAAAAAAAAATATGGCATTGCCGTTGTCAAACATGACATTTTGACACGAAAAAGTAACTATAAAAAAATTAAACAATAATTAACATTATAAGTCTGGCGCAAAAATCTTGGCATGATCAAATTCACAGGTTGAAAATTTTAACTACAAATAAAACCCTCCCCTTTAAATTAATCAAGGGTTCCTCATAAAGTCAAGGGTTCAATCTCCTCCATACATGTTTAAAATAATTCTTTGTTAAGAGTAAAACAAATACTCACAATTTCATATAATTTTTAAAATAAACAATTAGATGTGAAGTTATTGTCCGTTGATTGTCTTTATGAAACGCACGCTACTGTGTCAATAACTTTATTGATTCGTTTGAAAATAAACGCACTTCACTTTCCTATCTATTATTAAGAATAAAATACCGGTACTGCGGTGTGTATTATAATTTAAATACCGGTACTTTATTTTGTAAGATAAAGAGGTAATTTAATTATTGAGTGAATACAAGAAAATATAAAAAAACTCACTAGTGAAACATCTGTTTAAAGTGTTTACCCTTCTTAACTACCAATATTCTATATTTGATTTAAATTTTACTTTCCAATTGTAAATCAAATTTACATCCCGCATTTCGTGTTAATAACGACACATATGCAGGCCAATGATTTATACTTTGATGAATGGTTTTACAATATCAGCAAAACGATATTTCAATCCCAAAAACAAATTAATGTACATCCTGATACAACGCTTAAACTATCACATTAATAAACCCGCATCCAAATTGATTCATCCCTGTTTTATTACGTTATACAAGTTGGTGTAAGCCATGTGAATTTATGGCTATTGCAGGTAAAACTGCAGTTTTATACATCCTGTAATATTTCGTTTATCAGCAATATTTCGATTTACCGGTATTTTTATACCGGTACTAGTACGTATCAAATACACATGTACAATACGAATACCAAAAAATACTTATTTAGAACACTAATAATATAATACCAGAATTAACTGCTCTACCATTTGTGATGTTGTACACTTTACACATACAAATTCCACTTTACAAATGTCTAAAATCGAAGAACAAATATTTATTCAGAGGTACTCACTAAAGTATATGTGATGCTAGTTAATATATATTATATTTCAACCTTACCAACAATACTCTCATTGTGAGTACCTGTGTAAAATTTAAATCCCTTGAAGTTACCAGATAAATACGAATAGGATAAGCAGTCCTATGTGAATTCGAGTTAAACGTGTCCATAGATTTACTATAGAAGAAGATGCGTTATCTGATCTCGGTAGTGGATTTTTTCTCTCCATTCAGAGTTACCACTGTGTCCATATAGACAGCGCCGAACTGTTCTATTGGAAGCATCTTCTCGCCTTCTTCTGGTGACGTCACTTCCTCTGTAGGTTTCTCTTCTGGAAAACAAGCGAAATTTTTTTTACACTTTGATTCGGGTGGTTCAAGAACCTCCATCACAATCCATGGGTTTGACCTAGAGTTGTTCGCCCATAAATCAGTATTGCAAGCGCGTGATGGAAAACGCTCGTTTCCTTTTTGATGCAGTGAGGTAGGTTAGGTACAGGATAAAGGTACTACGTACCGGCACATGTGTTGGGCCTTGGGTTGTTAGCCCACAAATTAACATTGAGTCCACGTTATAGAACATTTTCAATTAACGAGGCCCAGGTAAAGGGTAAAAGCACCACTCACCGGCTCTACAGCTGACGTAACGATAGAGCAACGCGTGCGCTGCGGCCGCGACCACGGCGGCGGCTGCCAGCACGCGGAACGCGCCGCGGCCGCCGGCCGCCGTGTACAGCTGGCCGCCCAGTAGCGAGCCGAGCGCGAAGCCTGGAAAATGATTTGTAATTATTTCTTGATCCATTTCAGCTTCCCCTATCGGTGGATCTTTTCTAACCAGCTTAATCTAAACGACCGTCATGCACCGTGGTAACGTATTTATTTAGTCTGAGTTCATCATTTTCTTTCTATAATGGACGTGCACGCAACACTGACCACTCACAACCATGCCTACTGGAAACGTTTAAATTTATAAGAATTTTTTGCTTATAAATTAACTTTTTCTGAATAACAATATTAACAGAATTAACACACACACGCAAGCACGCAAGATTACTAGAGTTTGTATAAATATTTTGTTATTGGTTCTTTTTTTAAGTCATTGATGATTCAGGAGTCCTCAACTTCTGCATCTGCCATACATCATCTCAGAGAGAAGGGAGCGGCGACTGAAAAACTGTACGGGATCGCAATCACAAGTGAGCCCAAGCTGAGTCAATCCATATTACTCTGTTCACTGTGTTGTTTACTACACACACTTGTGTGTGTGTGATCTAAAGCAGCGAGATTCATGTAGACCAAATTACCTTCCTTATATGTATTTGAATGCGTAATATTTATAAAAAGAAAACAGATAAATTTCAATTCTCTCATAGGACACGACGTCAAGACAAGACAAAGAAGTTATGCGTAACTCCGGGCAATACAATTTTTTTTTCTAAAAATTTGATGGGAATCGCACCAATAATATACAGTAAAATTCCAAAATCAATAAGCATAATTGATGACCTGGTGCTATTAAGATAAAGCACCGAATATATTTGATAAATAAATGTTATTATAATATAAATTAATTTCTAAATGATAAAATGTAAGTCTGAATTATTCTTACTTTGTAACCGACATGGTAATTTGTAATGGCTTGACATTTCATTATTAAGAACATTTACATTTAATTATGAACAATTTTTTTTTCTTTTACTTCCTTAATTTGTACGCCAAATATTGGGTTAGTAAGCAGATATGTATATTGTTAATTTCATGTAACCTTTACTACACAAACAAACAAATTATTGATTGAGTGATTAATAAGTTTTTATGTAAGATGAAACAAACAATTGTTGTTGTTATTATGATTTAATATTACAAGACAGAATGCTAATTTTGTCAGTTTGTGTATATAGGAATTATTAAAAGTAAAAAAAAAAAATAGTTAATAATAAATTTGTGGAACCACCGCACCTATTTGAAAAATTCTTTTACCATTTCAAATATACATAATTCTATAATGTATATTATGTATATGTGGAGGTATAAATTAGCATAAACGTTCATCTAGTACTGTATAAACCATTGTTCTCTGCTCACCAACACCGTCGTCCATGCCGGCCACGATACCCTGCACGGTGGCGGAGTACCCGGGGGGTGCGGCGGCGGCTGCATACCCCACTATACTGGCATAGCACAGCGCGTACGTCGGTCCTTGCATCACTGACTAGAATAAATTCCCTTTTATTCATCGGTGAAGTCGCTACGAGGTCACTTGTGAGTTCCATATAAACTCACTGCAAGGATTACTGCTGAGATTTTCGTACGACACTACGGGAGGCCACTGTGAAGTATAGTTTCATGGGGAAATTGTTCGAATTAGACATGCAAACTAGCACTAAGCTTACTTGTTGCTAAGTAATTCAAATCGCTGTGAGGACTTTTGGACTGTACGATGGAAAAGTGACCGTGACAACCTTAGACTTAAAATTAATTAAAAAAAACTTTCACAAACTCACACCCCCCACTAGGGTTCCGTGTTGCTTAAGGCATGCATAGATATATATCTCTAATAAATGTTTGCCCCGGCCGGAATTGAAATCGGGGCGCCTCGTTCGGCAATCAAAGTCAATAATGTAACTATATATATATATATATATATGTAATCAATAATGTAACTATAACCTTCAAATATATTTTTTTACTATATGGAAGTTTCCAATGAACACACCTAATACTAAAGCCCATAGACAAACGACCTAAAAGGTCTGAGATGCATTTTTACGCACAAAAATAACAATAAAATATCTAACTTGTAACCATTTCTAAATAATACCCTATACCTTGAAATGTAATATTACCAAACATATCAAAACTACACGAAAAAAATATTTAGTTAATGTGCAGCCCTAAACTATGAGAATTACTCATGAGAAGCACTGTTCCTGCCAATGATTATATAGTGTATGTAACAAGACAAGTCTACTAAAAACTACCAAACTTGTATATATTTCCACAAGTCCAAGTAATAAGAAGTACTAAAAATTATACATATTTCTACAAGCAACAAAATTGTACATATTTCCACAAGCACCAAAATTGTACATATTTCTTTCTTCCTTACTCTTACTTTACTCTTTCTTTTATGTGTTTGCTTTGATGTTAGCACAATGAAAAACATTTTATGGTTAATATGTAGGTACCTCTATAAAGACCAGATGCCAGGGATGTTGTATGAGAGATATAAGCATGAGTCGCACTCCATAGCAGAACAGACAAAAAGTGATTGTGGTTCCATAGCCCCAGCATTTTATTATTTTACCTGAAAATAACGAAGGTTTTAATGTCTGTAAAACGAAAATCTATTACAGTACTGCTAGATTTTCTCTAATAACGAAGAAGATTTAGGCCATAGACCATACCACGCTGGCCAAGTATACTATGAATCTCCAAGTAGATAACGGAGAACTTTCAAGTATATATTTATTCTTCAAAGATTTATAATTATTTTCAAAACATAAATTGACAAATATACTAACAACAAAACTAACTATTACTAGGCATCCTTACATAAAATATTTTTTGGAAATTGTAATTCATTTTTTTTTATCAAATATCTCTCTTATGAGATCTAAAAGCTTCTTTGTAAAATGTCCAACATTAACGCACCGGAGAAGAAGAAGAACAGAAGTTCCCCGCACAAGCTCTCGCCGGCGACCACCACGCCCTCTATTAACTTGATTTGCTCAGTTGAGCCCGTCTCCTTTGCTAGTTCTTCGACGAACCTGCACTTGTACGTAAAATCAATTTTATATATTTAGAAAGAAAATACAGCGTTCATCACATTATAGTATCATATTTATAAAAAGTTAAAAAAAATATAAAAAAATAATATTCTTCTGTTCGAAGCAGAAGAACGAAAGCTATGTGTATCCCGTCCCGACACCGAGTCATAGTGGGATTATAAAAAAGAAAGTATTTGTAAGTTAGTTATACCAGTTATATTTCTAATCATGACGAAAAAAAAATTATATAATGTTATTGAACAAAAAGAAATTTTTGTATGCGGTGAAGTCTTGTGTGATTCGGCCGGAGCAAAGTGATCTCTCCAAGAGGAGAGTGAATAGCCTTTTATAAGTCAGTGCATTCAACATCTAAGACTTCATCACCACTTGCCATCAGGTGGGATTGTTGTTACCCTACTTTATATATAAAAAGTGAATTGGTCTTTAAATTACTCATTTGTCACGATCAATACGTAGTGTAAGCATCTATTCCATTGAGATAATACATTTGCTCGTGTATAACGGTTGAGAAGGTAGTTGTTAAACGGGGAGTCTTGGGATGAACAGAGGCAGTCTTGTGACGGACACGGTACGGATTGGACGTGTGGCAACGCTTGTAACTGTGTATAGTAGTTAACGCGTGAGTGATAGATCCCAATTTCTGTTAATGCGGATACCATAAGTACCATCGGACATTACAAATACTATTGCCAATTCGACCATGAACGCTTTGATGTTGATTGCAGTCAGTGAAAAATTATATTTTAATGTTTGATCACAAAAAATATTGTAAAATCATGTCACAAGTAAATATTTTAAGAAAACAAATCGACTTTAATTTCACCCTTAGGGGTAAACATTTTTCTTTACATTTAAGTAAATTTAAGTATTAATTTAATTTCCAAACGAGACATATAATAATACGAGTACATATAATAAAATTCTACCTGGTCGATTTCTGTACGTGAAGGAAATATGAGAAAAAATATTATTAGGGGCCTTTATTCACGCAATAAAACCCAAAATAACAATTATTAGAATTTTTGTCTGTTTGTCTGTGCGTTTGTTCGCGCTAATCTCAGAAATGGCTTACTCGATTTTGTTCTGGTTTTCACTAATTTATTGCAGTATCTCTCTATATATCTCTTAATAATTAAAGTTTAATTGCAATCCATCAATAAATAAAAAAGTTATAAATTAATATTGTAATTTGTAATTCATAGAACATGAAAAACCCAGTTCTAAAACAGCGCAGTTTGCTAGTAGGTGAGTTATGACGGAGTTCGGAGGTAATAAAAATTAAAAAAATTCAAACTAAGAACCTTCTCCCTTTTTTAAGTCGGTTAAAAATTGACCCACCAAAACATGTAATAGATGATGAAGCTGTCGAAGGTTCCAGCCACTACTGCGAAGGTGATGAACACCAGCACACGAGGCATTCGGAGCACCTTTCGCAATGCCTTGCCAGAGTCGTCAGGTGACGACAGCGAGGGTAGCTGCGAAAAAATTAATCGTTTTTAAAGCTAGCTATATAATTGTTTACAGCATTTTCGAACATAGCATGGGCGTATAATCGTTTAACACATTTATTTAATTGTTAATAAACACTTCACACCGGGCAAACGAAACAAGTAACAGTTCCTAGTGCGGAGAAACCAATCTCTGCGACCGCAGAATGTAAACTGAGGCTCCATCCGGCGTCACTCCACTAGCTAGGCTCTATTATAGCACGACGTTAGTCGAGTATCGACGTAATCGCGGCGGTGCTGCCATCACTCGGATATCGTGCCGGGTTTCACTTCACGTCTATACTAATGACCATCTTCGATATATATAACAAAATAAATAGTACCCTGTATATAATTTGAAAACTAATAAACAATTTTAAGACATAAATTACAAATGCTGATTATTTATGTTTATGTATACATACAATATTTGTACATATAGTTTTTTTTTTAATTTAAAGACAACCGAAATTGCAAAAGGCCATATAATGTTAAGCAGTAACCGTCGCCTGCGACATGTGCAACCAGAGAGAGGTCGCCAACGTATCGCCGGCCCTGAAGGACATTTCTTTTTACGCCTTTCTTGAAGAACCTTATGTCATAGCGCTTATAATACATGTGTTGCCATCATTTGTGTTTATTTTTATTTATCTATATTTCATTTACTTGTGCCAGTCAAGAGCTTGTTGTGTCTTCCCACAGTAGATCTTAAAGAACTCGATGATTGGCGATAAGACTACCTGTGTTGTACCATCTACATATATGTTTTTAATTCTACTTTATGATAAATTATAAATAAATTGTAAAATACAAATAATAGACTTTGTATGACATGAAAAGATAATGTTGTATAGATATTAAAGTCTAGTGTGCTGTCATTAAGGATTTCACACTTATCGCAAGTCACCTATGAAGTCATTTATATTCGTTATTCTTGTCTATAGTACTATTAACAATAAACAAATTCCTTTACCGTAAACGTTATGATTTTCTACACGGTTTACCCGTCACCTATTGACACCTGATGGTAAGTGGCTTCCACCACCTATGAACGTTCATATCAGTGAAGGAAACAACTGTACTGGCCAAAAAGAAAGGGAGGAATATCCGTAAACTTATTTTTTTATCTAGAATAATGCTTGACAACAATCCCACCTGATTGTAAGTGGTGATGAAGTCTAAGATGTTGAACGCACTCACTTATAAAATCCTATTAACTCTCCTCTTGAAGACTCCCATATTATATATAGGCGAGAACATCGAAGCGCGCAAGCTATTCCAGACCTATGCAGTGCGTATAACGAACGAATAAAGCGGCGGATCCGCTTATAATTTTAGTTATCACACATGTTTACGATTTTATTACGCATGTTTACAATCTTTATAACGCATGTTTACTATTTCTATCTCAGATACATTACTCTCGTTCATGTTTTTCTTCACAATTCGCAGAAACAACAGTAATTATGTAAGTAAAATACGATTCCTTCTTCTTGAGTTCATCGATCGGCTCGACAGAAGTCGGGGAATGTCGCATTCGCCTACATGCCTTCATGCCTTACACATAATCTACCTCCGTTTAAAGGATTCGGTTTCCGCGTTGACTGCTAGGAATAAATCTTAATAGTCGATATTAAACTACGAACCTACCATGAGTCTCCGGCAACAGTACAGATCGACGGCAGTGGCGACCAGCGCGATCAGGAAGGCCGGTGTAAAGTCCTTCGTGGCACTAGTACCAGACGCACGGTCGACTAGCCAACCGCCCAGCAGCGCGGTGATTCCATAACCGATCGTACCCCACGCGCGTTGCCAACCGTAGTCGCGGCTACGTTCCGCTCCTTGAGGTATAACACTTGATTTGAACTTAAATAATTACAGTTAAGTAAAAGACCGATTCAACAATTTTGTCGTGGTCGGCAACGCGTCGGTATCACAGGGATGTTGCCGATGTATGTAAATAAGATCATTAAAAACATTCTTTTTAACGGACTTCAAAAAAGGAAGAGGTTCTCGATTCGTTTGTATTTTGTTTCACGTTTGTTACCTCAGAACTCGGTCATTTATAAATCGTTTTGGAAAATTCCTTTTTTTATTTGAGAGGTCCCTGAGGTGTTTCCCGTTTGGTCCCACTTACATCTGAGGACATATATCATTCCTAACCGAAAAAAATAGGAGCTGAAACCAAGAAATTCACCTTCAAATTGAGATCGTTTTTTATGCTCTTTATATTAGCTTGACTTGTATGTATCTATGTATGTATGCGTGTAACGAAATCTTTGAACTACATTTTCATCAATTTCAAAATGTACGAGTGTTAACACAAAGATCGTAGAGTCTACTCACCATGATGATGCCCTATTTCGGAGCGAAACACGTGTTGGTGACGGTATGTGTGTTGGTATATACTTTTATTTATCATCATTGCATGTTTTCCTTTGTGGGAGGGAGGGAGTTTCTATGCATGTACACTACCGGTCAAAAGTTTGAGACCACTAATAAAAGATTTTTGTTATTAGTAAATATTCTTAAAATATTGGTGATAAAAAGTAATCTGCACACCTGCATATTCTATTGTTTTTAAAGATTGCCTAAAAGCTAATTCTTTTGTATATAAGCCAAGGAAAGGGCCATAAACCAGCATTGTTTCCAAACTACAATGTGAGCCGAAGAAGAGCTAGTCCGATAATCGATTGTGAAAATTTAATATCTCATTACCGCAGTTGACACTTCGTTTTTTTTACATCATCTTACAATGCGATTGTTCTATATTTTTAAAATATGTTTTTAAGTTTATTTTAACCCGATATTTTCATGGTTATCTACGAATATCCGCTGTTAGTCTGATTTTGTGATTCCTACAGTCAAGACGTCTCTAAAATGGGAAAAGTTTGCGAAATTAGTATCGAAACGCGATCTGCCATCGTTGTTCTTCATAATGAAGGCAAATCTGAACGTGAGATTGCATCTCAACTCAAGTTATCAAAGACTTGTGTTCATCGCACTACTGTACGGTACAATCAAACTGGCAGTAATCAAGATCGTCCGCGCTCCGGGAGATCAAGAGCTACGACTTCTAGTGAAGACAAATTTATTGTGGTAACCAGCAAGCGAAACAGACGCCTAACAGCCCCAGAAATCCGCGTTGAAGTCAACAAATCTCGGGAAAAACCTGTGTCAGTGTCTACAGTGAAAAGACGATTGCGAGACGCCAAGTTGTATGGTCGCGTTGCTGTTCGAAAACCTCTTCTAAAACCGCAGAATAAGAAAAAACGGTTGCAGTCGGCCCTAGCCCATCGAGACTGGACCGAAGAAGATTTCAAAAAAGTACTTTGGAGTGACGAATCTAAATTTGAAATATTTGGTTCAAAAAGAAGAATTTTCGTTCGACGTTCCGCCGAAAAAAAGATGATGCCACAGTGTGTAGTCCCGACTGTCAAGCATGGTGGCGGATCTGTTATGGTCTGGGGTTGTTTCTCAGGTTATGGGACTGGAAATCTGGTCCAAATTAAAGGAATTATGAAAAAGGAGGAGTATAAAGTAATTTTGGAGAAAAATGCTATTCCCTCCGCACTAAAGTTAATCAGCAAAGGATTTATTTTCCAACAAGATAATGATCCAAAGCATAGTTCAAAATTATGTAGGGGCTATTTAGACGAGAAACAGTCAGAAAAAGTGTTGGAAAACATGACATGGCCACCCCAAATTCCCGATCTTAACCCCATAGAGCTTTTGTGGGAAGAACTTGACCGAAACGTTCGGGAACAATGTCCTTCTTCACAGCAGGCCATGTGGAATGCCTTAAAAGACAGCTGGAAGAATATCTCGCAAGAGACAATAAATAAGTTAATTGCTCGCATGACAAGATTGGTAAAAGAAATAATAAAATGCAAAGGAGGATATTTTGATGAAAAGTCTGTGTAAACTCTCTTGTTTGTATTTTCTTTAGTAATTTAGTATTATCTTTTGTATTCGTAATTTTTTAATTTTAAATATTGTGTATAACATGGAAATAAAAACTGTATTTCATAATGATTTAAATATGTTGACTTTAATTTGTTTTCTTAATTTTTTTATAGTGGTCTCAAACTTTTGACCGGTAGTGTATACAGGTATATACCATCATACATTGTGCTTGCGGATTGTTACAAAGTAAATTAATACTCATTTAATAACAATAAATTTCCGCAAAGAAACGCCAGATACTGTCAACTATTTCAAAAGTACTCTAATTTACCAAGAGCGAGTCATAGGATTTATCTACGATCCTATAGAACACGAAGAAGTGGTTTTATACTAGTTGGAAAATGATTGGAGATCGAGTCAAGATTCTATTACATTCAACACACACAAAAAATCTTAAAATATGTGAACAAGAATAAATTTAAATCCTTTCAGAGCTGCAGACTGGCTTTAGTAAAATATTGTTACACATTTTAATTAAATCCTTTATGTTATATGTACAGAAATGTATGTATGTTACTCTCGTCAAGTTTCCCATTGCCTATTTAGTATAAAATTTCGTATTCAATACGTCGAATTGATATGTTGATTCGAAGGTTGTATTGTATTAGTATTTTAAAAGTAGACGCAGAATCGATAAACATGTATGAACTTGAATATCTGCGTAATATTTATGAATATCTTTCAAGTACCTATGATTCCTCGGAAAGCTTTAATTCGGTTCGAACAAATGATAATTAATTTCTAACACTCATATGAGGCTAATAGGACGTAATTGTTAAGAGATATTAATGGTTCGATGAACTCGGTTCAAATCCTTTGCGCACCTGTATTTTTACAACGTGAATGTGCGCATTATCACTAGCTTTGGTGAAGGGAAACAATGTGAGGAAACTTACATATATTAGAGTTCTCTATAATATTCTCAAAGGTGTGTGAAATCTGTCAATACGTACTTGACCAGCATGGTGGACTATGGCAAAACCCTCGCAATGCAAGAGAAGCTCAACAGTAGAAAAAATATGGGTTGTGATGAAAAGCCTGCAGCATTCGAACCTTGATCACGCAAAGTAATTTTTAACCCGCTGGACATTAATTGCTGCGTAAAAATGACAATAGTAAATCTTACCCAAAACATCGAAGCACACTGCGTCGCCAATGCAATTGGCAACGTTGAATGCGACTGTACCCAGGCACATCAGTACCACGAACGCCCAAAAGGTCACGGTCGTGTACAAACTCGAATCGTCACTTTTCAGCTCCGCGGTACTAAAAACAGAGTCCGGCACTTTTAATTTCACAGCACCCTTTTCAATAGAATTCACCGAATTAGCTTGACTCGCCCCAACCTCTCTTTTACTCCTATTACTCGCGCGGAGCAAAAGAATGGTCGTATTCATATCCTCATCCAATGTTTGTTCGAAGCACAGCAAGTTACAGTCTTTTACTGGAATACATGTCACCTCTCCATCTCGTATGTCATGAAAACTCATATGCAAGAGCGAACAAGAGGTATTTGTCACAGCGTCATCCACGTAAAAGGTGTTCACGTACGTTGAGTTGGTCAGATGTGCGCTGAATTTTGTCCCTATGGAGCAGTTCCAGTGACATGAGTATTTTTCTAAAGTGTCGTCTGTTGAATTGTCGTATGTTTTGAGATATATCGTGTCGTTTAAATGGTAAACCGATTCTACTATTGGCTCGTCGGGCAACGGCAGAAACCAAAGGCCACAATACGTTCCGGTCATAAATGTTATTAAAAGCATGAATATCAATTTCCTGTGATTCTGAAAAAGAAGGGGAAATAAATTAACATCGAAAACGAACCATCGAAAAGAATGGACCTACCCTTATTTTAAAGCAAGTTGTCACATAATTTAAGAAACTATGAAATCGAAAAGATAATATTGACACAATGGTCTTATTCATTTAACGTGACAAACGTTGCAGAGTTAACCGAGTCCAAAGCATTTTCAATAGTGCGAAAAATATGTCAGTCTTTTAGGCTCGGGCCTTACCAAGGGACACTTTTTCACCAGCATGCTTCTACATATAAGTGTGGTGAACAATTTACACTTTGTGACTCTATAGAAAAATAATCGCCGAATTCCTTCATTTGCTCATTCAAATATTATTAATGAAAATCTGATTACACCATTAAAAACCAAACATGCCTGAATGCACACAATATATTTACCTAAGCAAAAGTCCAAAAACTTAATCGTCATCTCACCGGCCAGAAGTCAACGATGTAACCAAACAGGGGCTTCGCTGCCGCCCACAACAGGGGCAACACCGCCGTCACAAGCCCCATGATACCCGCCGACACCCCTAGCTGCTTACCGAAGACATTTATCTGTGGTAGTAGGGGACCCAGTGCTGTAGAAGAAATCATGAAAAATATGAAAACTTTTATATTGGGTTGTGAGTGTGAAAACGTTTATTTATTTATTGTTATGTGGGTTAAATCATTACATATCATTAGATTACCTAACATTTCATTATTTTCATTGTATTGTTTTCACTGCTTACAAATTTTCATTTAGATCGGTGAAGCCGTTCTTGAGTTATAACAGGACATACAGACAGACAGACTGGTAGATTGACAAACGGACAAAAATTTTCAAAACGGTAAAATTGATGTCCATGTGTCATAAAACGCATATTTATCATGAAATTTACATGATAATGGAATGTACAGACAGAGAGACGTTATAGATTTATATAAATAGATAGATTTTTATAGCCTATCATCTATACAATCACGTGTTGTCACTACACACCAATTCTCATTAAGATCGGTCAAGTAGTTTTTGAGTTATCTCGAGACATACACGAAAACCTCAACAGATTTATATAGTGATATAGATTGACCCGTGTAAATAAAGTGCGCAGTCAGAGACTATGTACTATCAAGCAAGTTAACGATATCACATTTCACTCTAAGGACATCAACTTCACATTTTTTTATCGTTCTTGAATTTATCCCTAGTTCCTATTGTTTTTATAGGTGCTTTTATAATAATTTTTTGTAAGTTATTGGTTTTGTTTTTCTGAGATGTTTGTTTTGTTTGACGGATATACTACCCTAAAAATAGGAGATGAAACCAAGAAATTCACCTTCTTCAAATTGAAGTCTGGTTTTTTTTTTGTTTAAATATTTACGCCTCTACTCTTTTCCTTTAACTTAAAATTATATATCAATAAAAAAGGACTAAATGTGTGTGATATCTAAATTAATACCAAATACCTGGACGACGTTCACTAATTATGAGTATATCAAGTCTAAACTTATATTTTTTCTTATATTTTGTCTATACATATAATATATAAGTATAATATCTAATATAATTTAATATCTAAGTATAGAATGCTATGGATTTTCAATATATAGACATGTAGATAAACAGTACCCACTCTAATTCTGAGGACCTCAACCACTTAGATTTTTAGATTTGATTCACTCCATAAAACACATCATAAACATATAACATACGAGTATATTAATATTATAAAGAGAGTGCGAATTTTGTGAGTTTGCGTATGTGCGGAAATGGGCTCTATATCTATGGGCTTTATATGAATTAAAATGAATTGTTGAACCCGAACGAATTCGGATAGGGCCGCTAGTAATCTATAAAACCAAGTACACGAACACGAATAGATAAAAATAAATAGCTTTTATTTTAATTTTTTATTTTAATATTTTAATTTATATAATACTTTTATGTTTATATGTATAATAGCAAATATTAAATTACATTAATTTAAGTATGTTGTAATAACTCATTAAATACCATAATCTAACAAAGAGCAGACATAAATCTTTATATCTGCAAGAGTTAATTACACATTGTTGAAACAACGTCAATATTTTATTGCTCAATTAAGTATATTGTCACACTGAAATTGCTTTATAGATGCAGATCTTAAAAATGTATCTCATACTCATAGTATAGTACCGGGGATGTTCGACGCAGTCATATTCACATGGTAATATTTACTGGACTATATGGGAACTAAAGGAAAATTTCAAAAGATTATTTGATTATTGAATGGGAACTTTTCTTGTCTTTATTCAGTCTATCTATGGAAGAAGGACTCTTGGATGAACCAGGGCCTGCTTGCATCAACTTTGGTTATGGCCGGTCTTTGTGAAATTGTCAGACATTTGGCTTTAACCAGTCACGTCTGATTTTTTGCATATGAATCCGACCAATTATTTTAGTCTCCGGATTTTGTTTATTTGTTGTGGAAATAGTAATTTAATACTGACAAGATTTTTTTATAGTTTTGAGAACTAACCAAAAAGCAGACGAGCCACCTGATTTATAGTAGTCACCGCGTATGGACAACCAACCCCAGAGGAGTCGCCAATTCATTGTCAGAACTGAAGGAGAGCTCTTTTTATGCTTTTTTTGAAGAATCTCATTTTATAGCTCTCCAGGAAGAAGGTATGTTATGGTAGAGAAAATACTAAAGCTTGTAATATTTAGTTTAGTGTATGAATACAGTTACAATAGGCGCGAAAAAAAGCGACCTGGATTACATCACACATTTGTATTTATTCCGCCTTCACAAAGACGATGTCATAATGTAATAAGACTTATTGCCTCATTATCATGGATTATATTTATCGCGACGAATGATAACGTGAAACAACTTGAATATAGTCTTTATCTGTCAATAGGGTATATAATGAAAGATATTTTTTATTTAGCATATACCATGGAAATTCTTACTATTTTACTGCCTTTTGCTATTCATTTATTCTTCAATGTGAAATTCTATATAATATCTATGCCTGTAACTATTCACAATATCGTGAAAGTAGTTTATTTTAAAAAGCCATTGAAGCCGTATTTTAATGTCTAATTATCTTTCATTATCTTATCCTTATGCTTATTAAAAAGGTAAGATTATTCCATTCTTACAACACTAGAATTACGCTCAGATTGAAAATATGATCGAAATCCTAATATCAATAAAAGCTCGTGTTGATTACATCCAGAACTAAGTGTTCGTTTGATAAACGCATACTTTGTCATGTTATGCGGTGTTTATACTATTATTGAGATTTCGACCTAGTTTTGTTGCTGTTTAACCATTTAGTATAGTACATCAGATGCTACGTACACGAGTATCTCTTATCGGTCGCTGGGCACCAACACCAGTTAATTTATGGAATTGATAAGTCATCAAGGCGGTGGAAACAATCACAAAACGCGATATTCGCAACCGTATATGGTCTAGATACAACAAGCCAACTACTGCAGTACTCCAGGTGATTTTGTGTATGATATGAATCATGGTTTTCGGCTGTTCTCCAGCCTCTGCCTACTGCTTTGCGTATCGCTCCGCCTTGTCACGGACTCAGTGGCATATCTTTCGAGAGGCCTATGTCCAGCATTGGACTGGGAAAAGCTGTTGATTATGGTGGTGACGAATCACGGTATAGAACTTCGCACTGCACCTGTCTGGCCAAGTGCCTGTTGACAGATTCACACGTCACACGATTATGTGAAATGAAATGTCATATACGCGTGCGTCTTTTAAACACTTGGTTTTCAACCCATGTAACTGACTTCGTATTTCTTTCGATCAGTTTCGACTATTGTCGTGTTAGTATTTACGGACATACGAACTTATACAATTTTATTACAAGCTTCTTTCACTGTTTCTTTTCCTTAATGTTAAAACACCTTTTCGAGACGGTAGTAGAAGCAATCAATGATGTGCATAAGTGTATTTACAAAATACCTATATGATTAAGTGATTTTAAATTTGAATATATAAGAGATATTGGAATAAACGTACTGTTAGTTCATTTGCTCAAAATTTTTCCCTATAAATAAAGAGTGTTATTAATTTCTATTGACGACATACTAACTGTAAAGAATTAAAGGTTTTATCTCAGACAAGCTATATGTGACGAACGTGAAACTGATTCTCACACCTTGTTTCTCGTGACATCAACCTTGACACTGAGGCCCCCTACATATATTATCCCTTCCTGTTCAATTTATGACTTTAAATTGATCCCATTAATGTACATATGCATTAATAAAACTATGTAACAGGGCCAAATCTGCACATTATTGTTTTTATTTGCAATAGAAGCAAGAATGATATCATTATACATGCTGAAATATGTTATTTTTTATCTGTTCATCTGGCTGTCTGTCTATATAGTTACGACAAAACAAGGACCCTAGTGAACAGTCTATGTTGAAAATTAGCATGTCTATAACTGAGAATGATATCTCGATTACTTTTTATCTTGGAAAACATGACATAGAAAATAAAATTTGGCATGAAAGGATATTGTGGTTTAAGTGATTTTTTTTTCTATTATTATAGAAATAAACACTAATTCTTTCTAAAAAATAGTTTATAAAATTGTTTACATTTAGAAAATTCTCAATTGAGAATTAGAAAAAACTTCAATCTAAAGGGATAAAAAGATGTTAATATTGCATTTAAAAAATAACTGAAAAATAAGTCATATTCGTTCAGTTTTTATATGTTAATCGGGATTACATTTCCAGAAATGAATACTTCCTTGTGTAACTATCATGACACTACTGTATTGCAGCACTTAAAAAAATAGGTGCACTCCACATAATTTGTTATAAGCAAGTGGGAACATTGACAGCACTTTCAGCATACTTATAATAAACTAGAATGTCTTAAGTTTAACATTTAGAATAAATTGTATTGGAGAAACAAATTATTATCAATATAAAATGAAATTAAGTAATCTTTGGAATTGTTGTTAGTAACTAACAAGCCATTCTGAGTTTGTGCAAGATCACCAATTAATTATTCTATATAGACACTTGATTTATAGCTTATGACCATCTGAAAAAATGTTTTTTTTTTGAAATAGTAACATAATTTTGCCAAAGGGTGCCATAGTTACCAAAATTATCTTCTGCAAACTCACAAGTTTCACACTCTCTCTTAATAATGGGTCTGTATTTAGCACACTCTCTATCACAGAAATTGAATTTGTTCCCATGGCACACAATTCAACAGTTATAATCCTGTTATGGAATTGGCACATTTTTAATCTGTTTGAGTATTGCACCATACCATTATTTAATTGTACACAAAAAAAAACTCTTCTCAAGATACAGTAGTACCTGATAATTTTATCAAGTTGTTTGATTGTTTAATTAAGTAATAATTTTGGAGCCCTGTGCTTTACAAAACCACTCATGAATAAACAACAAAGCCTTAAAGATAAATTGAAGACAATTGACTGATTGCTGATTTTGTATCAGTGCTGTGAATATCTCTTATATTAAAATGCATCAACCCCTGTCATATATCTAAGTAGGTACTATTGTTAACCTTATCAAATATTTCACCAGAAGTAAGCAGAATGCGGGTTATAATAAGTCTGTTTTAAAGCATTTGTTAAACTACTTTTTAGATGCAGTTAGAATTAAAGAAGTCTTAACTTTAAATTAATTTTTATTAACTATATGCCATATGCCATTAATGAATAATACACAAGATTAGAATTGGATTCATGAAAATGTGTTTGGTTAGATAAACCATAAAGTTTTATAAAAAATGTATAATAAAATAAAATCAATAATAAATATTAATAATAAAATACTTTTAATGTTATTAATAGGCAAAAAGTAATTTAATAATGTTCTAGGATGATATTGTTGGCACTGTTATAAAATAGTAAATTTTAAGTTAATTGCAACTATCAAAATCTTAAAAGTACAGATGATATAAATATAATAATACTCTACACAAAGATTACTATTAACACTATGAATTGATTAAAGATATTAAAAACTTTAAACACGAGGGATTTGTAGAATAAAAAAAACGAATTACTAAAAAATCTACATAGAAAAATACAACTGACACACAGGCTAGACAATAATTAAAATAACACTATAAATATATCTGCGTCTTCCGAATATTAATAACAGTAAATTTCGAGACTGTGATGTAAGTCCAACATATTTTATAGCAGCTTAAAAGTAATTTGTGCTTACCAGCGAAGAAGAAGAAAAAATGTGCCTTTATAGGCAATAATCCTTTATCGATTTTCCACTTCATTGTTAGGGATGTTTTATATATTTTGAACTTGAACACTTGCGCAAATAAACATGTAAATTTAATTTTAATTTAGTTTGTTGTATTGTATGTCGACCAGGTCATTCCCCGCTACTAAGCTGATTAGCAGACTAGATGTACTGCTTTCTAAACCTGCTTTGCTTTAATTTATGCCTGAAGCGCAGTTTAGTAGTAAATAATATTTATGTGATTTCAACACAAATTTGACAAAGTCCTAAATTCTAGTGTAAACACAGATTACATATATAAATATAAACCTTAGCGCCTTTGCGGCCCACAGAACACTAATACTCCTACCGGAGAAGAATTGTAACTCCATATAAAAAAAAAGCAACCATAGCGTATACTATTACATGACGCTAGCGCCACTGTGGAATAGCAACGAAATAATGAGCGGGAATATTTAAAAATATAAGCGGGAATATTTAAATGTATTTTATGGTAGCTTTCTCATACTTCACTTGCAATTTGACTTGTTTTCTTCAATGCGTGAAGAAAAGTACATACCAAAAATAAACTAGCCAATTTACATATATATAATGTATTAGTTACAAGTATTTAACTACCACTGTTCAACTACTATTCAATATTATAAATGTGAAAGTTTTTCAATAAGGTTGTTTCTTGATATTTCCCATGTCATAGGATATGCATACCACAATGATTTCGTATTTTGCTAAATATTATTACCCCATAGTGAAACAAGTAAACATTGTGTTTTAATCATTTATTTTTTAAAATTGTAATCTTTCTATCTAAAGATTTCCTTTTTTCTTCATCGCTTATAGCCCTATTTTTTTTTTGTTAAAAATCTTTTAACACAAATAAAAAATGTTGAAATTTTAATGTGTTGTCTGTTGAGTTCGATGTGTTGGGCATTCTTTTAAAAAGGAAAAATCTACACAATCTACAGCAGCCATTGCATTAAATTTTACAGAAGGTCGCCATGAATTATTTTCAAGGTATTCATATATAATTTTTGCTGTGCTTTCCACACACTGTATACAATTTTTGTTCATGTAATTTAATGATTTTGAACTGCCGTATTGTTTGAAAGTTGTGAATATGTGTATGGGTTCAATATGATTTGCTAAAAATGCTTTTTGACAATATTCACATTGGTTATTTTTTAGTCTTTTAAAAATAAACCCACACACATATCCACTATCTTGACCTTCTGGCGTCGCCTGCTCTACTGCTTCGACTACATCTGATATTAAAATTTCCAATTCTTCAAAGTTAAGTTTGGTCTCTGAGGAAATAGTTTCTTGTTGGGGTTCTATTTCGGTTAAAAAACTGCACAAATTAGTGCATAGAATTCCGACGTCATCCTCACAGTTCTTTTTTTGGCCTGTTTGCCGTAAATTTGAAATCATGGCGGTTTTTATTCCGGCTATAAACTGTTGTACAGTTGGATTACTATTGGACCCACAGTTATATCTGATGCAGCCGAAACAATTTTCCAATGGATCTTGGTTCAGACGACGCGTGGAAAGGCTGGTAATTCCAATACTTTGCAAATTGTTCCACAACCTTTCTATTGCATTCAGTGTGTGAATCCATCCTTCTTGTGATGGAGGATTGGATTTACACCCAAGATAATTCATGCTTGAAATAAACCTTCTCATCTCTGCAAAGAGTTTTAAATGAGGGCTCCGTGCTGTTAAATTGGTTAAGTATTTTTTTCCTTTTTGAGAATCTGGACTATCTGCATTAACAGAGTCAAATAGCTCATCAAACTTCATTACAAAGGATGCAGTTGCCTGCACTTCAGCTGGAAGTTCATCTGAAAATAATTACAAAATTAGATTAGTAATTCCACACATTATAGTAATGTTCAATATGTTATGTCAGTCCAAAGTGTAGACTATAAGACTTGTGAAGTCTGCTAGCATGGTGAATTTTGGCCTACATTCAGGGAGGGACATGTACTTAGTTAGAGGCTGCTCATAAATAAATTAGAAGAAATATTTATAGTAATTTAATGTTAAATTTTATACTCACTTAATGCAATTCTTGCTAATATACCACCTGCAACACAGTGGCTAAACACCTGTGCTGCAAGTTTTACTTTCATCTTTTGTTTCATATTTGGGTAAATGTGGCAGTCAGTTAGTGCTGGCGCATATGAAAAAATTGGGTTGTTCTTATCCATTTTGTAAAAAGCCTCAATGTGGCTCCATTTCACTGTGCCTGAAAGTAAATTTATGTAATGTCAGTCAAGGTCACTAACTAATGCGCCACAAAGTCGTCGAATCACTGTTAATCATTAAGTATACTTTCTAACTTGAAATTAATAAAATAAAAACTTTTGTCTACCTTTCACTATAAACTCATTGCACTGCACACCTGTAGTACATTGCACATCATGCTTCATAAGTAGATTTCTAGTGCATTTTAAAAGATGGGGAGGATCTAAAATTGTTACAATTTCACGACCATGGTGCATGAAAAAAGGTTCCCCAGATGTTGCTCCAACAGTTTTTAGTACTTTCATATTTACTGTAGACATGTCACAAACTGTAGCAACTACATTCATATTTGCATTTTGGCACACAGTTAGTATCTGTAAGAAAGAGAACAAATAATAAATAGGTGAATTTTCTATCTGTTAAGTAGTAATAATAAGAAAATTCATTAATCTAACCTGTTCTAAAAGCACAGTCATCTTGTCAGAATTTAATGTATGTGAAAAATAAAATGCAATGGGCTGTTTCCATCTTTTTCGTAGTCCAGTAAGCATAAATACCAATGCTTTGGTGGCGATCACATTACTTCTACCATGATTGTTAAGGTCTTGATACCCTTGTATCTCATCTAATTTAGAATTATAATGTAGATGTTTCCTTATTGACATTCCATCAAATTATAATATGCATACATTTTCTTCATCGGTATGGTCCTGGCTCATTTTTTTTAAAGATCTGAAAATATGTTTATTGATACCAGGTTTCAGTGGAACTCTGTTTAATAGTTTGGCTAAGCTGCTTTGACATGGCAATGCAAACATTCTTCTTAATAATCTGTAGCAGGATGGTGACTTTTTATAAATTACCAAAGCCATTATCTTTTGTTCTAGGCTATATCTTCTCCCTTTTGGCTTTTTAGGGCAATTCTGCATCTGACTTTGTAACAACAATAAGAAAGAATTACTGATATTGAGGTCACACAGTTTCCGCACATTTTTATCATCATAGATTTTAGAAATGTAATCTTTTTTATTATTTTTCAGTTTTTTTTCGTAGTCTTATAATCTCTCTGAGATTCTTCCGGCAGACACACAGCTTTATTTCTCTGGGTGTCATTTGGCTCAATTTGGATACCTTCAGGTCACGCAGTATTCCACTGGATTTTATGGAGGGTGTTTTACATAGTTGTTTTGGTTTTGAGATTGATTCTGAAGTACTCCTTGGAATTAGTTCACTCTGAAATTATAGTAAAATATATTTAGTACACATGTTAAGTACATTCAAAATCAGTACCCTAAAAATATTTCAAACCTAGAAATGAAGGCTTCGATTCTAAATTTAGTATGCTTAAGCAGAATACAGAGATCAGATTAAAGTAAAGTGACTTGGGTTCGAATCCCTTGCTGGGGCGGACATTTATTTAACAGATAAGAGTTAGTACCAGGATCTGCCATACACACCATAAAAATCATTGGCGCGTCGCCGGCCAAGATAAAAACAGGGGATCACTTGTGTTTTTTATTTTTTTGTTACTGACTTTCTGACACTAAAACAGATACTTTTATCACATACTTGACATGATAATATACCTGACACTTTAAGGTTTCTTTAAATACTCCGATTTACCTTACATAGATAACCCCTAATTAGAGTTGGCTTATTTTAGGGTACGCATCTGTTATTGGATCCACAAACTATTCTGTCAAAATGATTTGAAATTGCTTCGGCTATGCTAGACGGACAGACATGCAAGGGATTCTATAAGAATTGTGTATCTCATTGGATGTACGAAACTTATAATCAGCTAACATAGTGAATGAAATTTCTGCATCAGTTAAGATAAAAAACTTCAGAGAGCTTTCAAATATTGATAGGAACCTATTTGTAAACTTTAGAAAGCACCAACCATTCAGTTCTTTAAATTGCAAGTACATGAGCATTTCCTCAAGGCTAAAGCAACAGAAGAATGAAAGAGACTGCCAATTCATATGTATGGCAATATGGATGTATTTATTTCTTATATATATGAGTAGTATATGTAACAATATGTTTAAAATTTATGTATTATGTATGTATTTATATATCAATTAGGGATGTTTGTAACACCATTAAATTTTTCATCATTACCAGGGTTGACTGGCAGAAATGTCCCAAGGTGTTAATTCCGCCCATTATAATATTCACTTTTGAATTTTCAGTAAAGTAAATAAACAAACAGTAATTAATTATAAATTATATAATTAACTTGGAAATATTTGCCACATGTTAGCAGAGCTTTGAGTTAGATTAGCTAGGTTTCGTGACTCGTGGTCACAAAGTGTTCTTAAAAATTAAAGGCAAAGGTAATTTCATAGATCAACTCTGTACTTACATAATCTGTGGTGGGATTTTGTTGTACTGTTGCACTTGTACTTGGTTTGGCCAAAGTCAATTCAGTTGGAATATTTTCTATTTGTAGTAGTGGTCCCCTTAATATATGCTCTGTTGCTTCACTCCCTTCCACATTCCATAAATTAATATTACAATTTGTTTTATTAATTGATATTATTTGCATTAGATAGCCTGTTTATAATAGAAAGTCCTGAATAATCTGTATTCAATAACATGCCTATCCCCCAATGGAGTTCCATCCATCAACATTAAACTGATACAGCTAAACCAAATTCTTCAACTTAATACAATGGGGGAACAGTCCAAATCCCTAAAACTATATTTTGAGAAACAAACCTGTCTAAAAATATTTTCTTGATTATTTAATAGGTCTTCAACTGCAGTTGAATCAGGAACAGCAAATTTGCTCAGTTTTTGTCTATTGTTATCATAAAACTGAGTTAAATTAAAGTGTCTTCCACATAGAACCTTATTTGAAGTGTGAAGGGACTGAAAAAATTTCATAGATGTCCAGTTTTCATTTGGCCAACAATATTTGGCTCAAGCATAAGCCTGAAAAAAAAAAGATTAATTCGTGATGTTTCATAATATAATTTGTGTAGAAGGACATTATGGATGGTATTAGACAGCCGTAAATGTTTTATTACTTAATTATGCAAACATACCTACAAACTCAAATTATACAAAGGCAGATGGATTGTCCACAACAAATAGTGTGAAGTCAGTATTTAGCTATGTATGTGACAACACTGTAGTAACATAAGAATCACTTATATGACAAAATATTAGAAAGAGTGTTGAGGTTTTACCATGGAAAGTTCAAAGAAAAAAACTAAGAAATAATATTTATTATAATTTCAAACACCATGACAGTTGCAGCTTTCTTCTACACCATATTTTATTCAGTCAATCAACTCACCTGTTTTTTTACTGTTCTACATTTAAATTACTAAATAGTGGTTGATCCAAGGAGTTCAACAAAGAGTAATAGAAAAAGAAAACCATTATTATTGTATTGTATGGGTCCCGTTTTAATAGCTTGTTTTAATATTTTTAGTTATATTTTTTTTAATATATCAATTGAATTATTACCATCATTTACCAACAATAATTAAGTGTTGGCAACAAAAGTATAATCTAAAGGGTTTGTAGTATTAAAAGAAAACCATAACAAGAAAACTGGGTAATATTGATATCTGTGCAGTCATTATGTGTAGTGTTAGAGCCGCTTTGGGCGAACCGTATAACACCACATGGCAAAACGGGCATACTCTATCTGCTTTTGTATGAAAATCTGAGCCTTCAAACATAACTAAGGAATTATTCACTTACTTGGTAACATTATTTGGTCCTGGATAGGGAAACCTATGATAGGTCACCGTCATATCCTCAGCTCGTGTTCTACCGCACTTGGCACATTTTCTATGGTTATTAACCGACATTATTACACTAATAAAAAAAAAACAATGACTTCTACCGTATGAAACGTCCTGTCGTAATTTATCACTAAGTTCTCCACGAATAAATAATGAATACAAAAATAAACGGAATTAATCGAGATATCGTCCTATCGTAACAAAATTATCCACAAATTTAAAACTAAAAATAAAAAGAAACTTAACCTATAAAACGTCCTGTCGTATAACGTATTTTTGTTCTCAAATTTTGTACACATAAGAATACATGCACAAGAGGGTGAAAAAACAGTTAAAACACTAAAAGTGGAGAAATTATTGAGATTAATATCAGTCAGCACAACAAAACAAATTACTACTAATAATCTCTGATCTCTCGCGAGCACGAGTGTGACAGCCTTAACATTTTGATCCATTTAATTTTTCTTAATGGTATACTTAGTCAACACACACATTGAAGGTAAGCATGTGTGCACGAGCAAAAGCTCATAAGGGAAGATAAAGGGCCCTGTTTGCGGCCTATGTAAACAACCACAGAGTAAGGAATCAGTGTTGCTATACTATAATTAAACCATAAAGTTAATTTATTAGCGTAATCATAGAGTTAATATACGTATTAAGGAACACTCATCTCAAAAACGCGTGACTAAAACTTAAATGTGCATGTGTGTGAATAATACACTGATGTGCGTGACTTTTAGTGATGTCAAATTCACGTCCATGCATTTTCGACATGAATGTCGACTATTCCATCACAGGATTTTTTGCTATATTTAATTCGTTCTCTTAATTAATTATTACATGTTAAATTAATAACACCATGCTAATCCTAGTAACTTCTCTTTACTTCGCTTCTTCTAATTAACCTTATTTGACAGGATAAAACAAAACGTGATTAAACAGTACTAACGAAAACAATAATAATAATGCTTATTGGTTTTAATTAATTCTTTGATGTAAATCGATATAACTCATTGCCCTTAGAAATGAAATAACCAACAAATTTTCGAGGTATAGATTCTTCATTAACATGTCAGTGATTTCGTAGAAAAAAATAGTTGGCCTTAAAATGTCTACTGTAAACTTTGTGAGGAACCTTACCTATCTGGTTTAACATTCGAATCCATTTTTCTTTTTGAAATGCATTCACAGGAAACCTTGAAGAAGTAACATTTGTCAATAAATATTTAATCACATTCGCCGTTTATTGTCATATCATAATAATAACAAATATAAAATTCGCCAAATTTTATCAATTTAAGGAGCTAATACTATTCAAAAGCCAAAGATGTACCTTTATTGCCTATGTGCTTTCTGTTCAATGTGTTTACAAGCTGTAACCGTAACTAAAAAAGGTAAAATATGAACAAATCTAGCTAAAACAAAAAATATTTATTTATGACTATTTAAAAATTATCCACTTATCGATAGATTTTGTGCAAGTCCTTCACGAAATGGTATCTTTTTCACGTACACAATAACTTTTTATCTTACACATAATTATGAAAAATAAGTTATTATTCATAAATTCGAGTATTTACTGCATGTTATTAATCTTCATTTATATAATTTTAAGATTAACTGCTATGGAAATAAGCATCATAACCTATTTTTCATAATTACGTGTCAGATAAAAATATTTTTTTTTATATAAAATAAGTTAATGCTTGGCAACAATTCCACCAGATGGTAAGTGGTGATGAAGTCTAAGATGGTGGATGCTCTAACTTATAATAGCCTATTCACTCTCCTCTTGAAGACTTTCACATTGTGTGTAACCCGGAACACCAACGCGGGCATGTTATTCCAGTCCTTTGCAGTGCGCATAATAAACGAGGACGCAAACCGCGTCGTCCGTGCAGGTGGTAGGTTCACTACGAAAGGGTAGATACCTGCCGTACGTCGACTTGTTCGATGGAGGAACGGTGAGAAGGGACTTAATTCGAACAATCCCTGCGCACACTCTCCAAAATGTACCCTATAGAAGACCGAGAGGCTGGCAACCCTGGGCCTGTGCTCAAGGCTTTGCAGATTGTATACGTGAAAATGATACAGTTTCTTATAGGGATCGCACAAAATCTATCATTAAATGGATAATTTTTAAATAGGTAAATACATATTTTTTATTTTACCGAGATTTGTTCATATTTTGCAGTTTTAGTTTCCGTTACAGCTTGGAAACACATTGGACAGAAAATAGATTAGACTCGATTAGATTAGCTCCTTAGATTGATAAAATTTGGCGAATTTTATATTTGTTATTATTATGATATGACAATATCCAGCAAATGTGATATCATATTTATTGACTAATTTTACTCTTTCAAGGTTTCCTATAAATGCAGTTCTAAAAGAAATATAGGTATATAGGATAGGTAGGGTTCCTCACAAAGTTTACTGTAGATATTTTAAGAGCAACTATTATTTCGTTCTATTTCTATTCCTATTTCGAAATCACTGACATTTTGTTAATAATCTTTAGGTATTTTTGGATGGTGTCCTCACACCAGCAAATAATACGAGATATGAGCGACACCGAACTCCGTTTATTACCGTTAGTAACCAAACAACTAGTATCATTATGCCGTTACAATTATTTTTCTTATGTCTACACGTGCACAGTTTAGAACAGTGAAAAGCAAGGCCGAATCGAGACTGACTAGCGCCTCTCTCGCGCGTTAGTCCTTTACCCTTTCGAGTTGCCATAAAATAATGGTGCGTTGTCGAAACGCCACAAATCTATACATACAAAATTTGTTGGTTAATTCATTGCCAAGGGCAATAAGTTATATCGATTTACATCAAAGGATTAATTAAAACCTATGAGTATTATTATTATTGTTGTTTTCTTTAGTAACTTTCAATCACGGTTTATTTATGTCAATCAGTTAAGGTTAAGTTTAGAGTAGACCAAGCGAAATAAAGAGAAGTTACCAGAATTAGCATGGTATTATTTAATTTAACATGTAATAAATAATCAAGAGAACGATTTAAATAATCGAATATATAAACTATACCAAAAAACCTGTGATGGTTGTTTATATTCTTGTCTGTCAATGTTATTTATGTTGTACTAATTTTTTATTGATATCTATGCTCCTAGTGTGTCAATCACAGAGTACATTATGGTGTCAATGTTTCTAATTAGTCTGTGGTGGTTGCGTGAACTGTATTGTACGGTGTAAAAGGTGTAAAGCAAATGGTTTGTATTAATAGACTATTACGTCGTGGAACTTAAGATTTATCTTGTATTATGAATGCATAATTTCAACGATGTGCCGTTTTTGCATGAAGTCTATGAAGCTGTATAATGCCATTCTTAAACTTGTGTAATGGTAACTGCTATATCCGATACCGTAATTGGCATATTAGCTATCTATATGAGCAATATTTTCAGGAGACAAAACATTATATTTATTGTGGACTATTTATTAAAAAATGTAAAATCTACCAACAGGGTAGGTCATATGATTAGCTATTATTTTTGACAATAAATAATCTTTCAAACATTCTCATTATAAAAATACGGCGATTTTAGTAGTTATCCATTATTCCTTTATGTAAAATATGTGATTTAGGAGTTACATGATATGCGCGGAATGTTAACCTGAACAATAATATGATGTTTTATAAATCTATTAAAAAATATGTGTAATTAAAATGATATTCTAATATAACACATACATTCTAACTTTAAGGGTCAGTTTTCATTTTCATGAGGTAGGTTATCTTAATAAGTTTGGTAGTCTTTAGCTGTTGCAATTCGAGTAGGTACTTCTTTTTAGTTACTTTCTGCATTCATTGTACAAGGTAGGCAAGTTTTGGAAAGGATTTTTTTCAGTTCGGGCATTTCTTCTTTGGTTGAGTAATTTTATATTCCTCAGAAAATCTAAGTTTATAAAAAACGTCTTGAGTCCTTGTATATGGGTAACCTGAAAAAAAAGAGAATTAGACATACACTACTATACATTTATTTTACTTAACACATTCTCTGCCGTGTAGGTCACCAGTGACCAGAACCTGCCTTGTATCAACCTGCCACGTAGGGCACCGGTGACTTCAGAGCAGACCTGTTTTCGAAACGAATTTGTGAGCCGCAAGTCACGTTTATCGTAGATTTCCTTGTAGTATGTGACTGGGATGGCGCTCTAGAGCAAAACTTCTAAATGGTTTTTACCTATTTAAGTAATTGTGAAAATTATGATGAAAAAATTTATAAAAGGATAAAAAAAGAACTGTATAATGACTGTATTTATTTATTATCAAAAATGGTATGATAAACTAAACTTATGTAATCAGTTTTGTGTTGTTTAAATTGTTTATTAGCTTTAAAATCATTTTGCAAAAAAAAAACTTATACATAGAGATGAACTTTATTGAAACATATAGTCTGTCAAGAAAGTCGTGAAAAAAAAAGGGCGCCACTGTTTTTTACATGGTATCTCTATATATTTCGATTAATAAATTTTGGTACTTCATTGGAAAAAAAAACAGTCTATGATAATATTTTTTAATTAATCATAGTCAAAATCAGAATCAAGGTATTCAACTCCTGAAATGTGTCCTGAAGATCCAGCACGAGGAAGTTGCTCCATTTCTGCATCTTCAGATTCACTGGAACTGTCGCCTACTAGTATGATCTGTTCGTCTATATCATTATACAGAGTCCCACCTCGAGCATAATATTCATTTTCAATTTTAATGACATGGTCAGTACAATTTTTCCATTCTTGTGGAGTAACTGATTTGAATGCCTCTTCTGCCAACCCTACAATATTTTGACCACCAACATTTTTTTAGGCAATACGCTTTTTTAAGATGGCCCAAACCTTCAATGGGGTTGAGATCACAATGATAAGGTGGCAGTCTTATCACTGTATGCCCATGTTCCCCTAAAAGCTCATCAATGTGGTACACCGGTTCAGGTTTATGTTTTTTTACTAACATTAATAAGGACGGTTTTCTTAATGTGGCATCAAATAAAAAATTATTTTCACGTAACCACATTTTGATCTCTTCGACACGTGAACTAGATGTCGGAGCCTGGTGAAAAGGTTCAATTTAGTAATCAAATTTCAGATTGTACATGAAGCATATATAATGATAAAGAATGTGACAATAAGAAACATAATATGTAAAAAATAGTACCTTGTTCATTACAACTGAATGATATGGGGCATTATCCATAACAATTATTGATGCTTCAGTTAAATTAGGTATTAACTTTTCAGTTACCCATTTTGTAAAATTATGTGCATTAATTTCAGAATGGTAATCTTCAGTCTTGTTTTTACCACTAAATATTAACAATGCATTATTCACAAAACCTTTTTCACTACCAGCATGCACAATTATCCACCTTTTCCCTTTGGATACATTTTGTTGAACACCAGAAATATTTATAGACTGCCAACATTTAGTTACTTTGTAGGAGTCATGAATATAACTTTCATCTAAATAAATTATGTTTTTTTGAAGCTCTTCTGGCAATCTTCTATTTTCAAGAATTTGCTTCAAATAATATTCACGTTTTGAAGCTATAATTGGCTTTTCTATAAGCGCCAGTCTATTTGTTTTGCATTTTTTGAATTTAAATCCAATTGAATGTAATATCTGTCTGAGAAGTTCATGGCTGCCATCAAAATCTAATTCTTGTTTCACCACAGCTAATAGTTTTCTTAGCGTAGGATGAAATCTTTGATGAAAATGAATCTTTTAGGACTGTGTAGAAAAATTGAACTTTTTGACGAATGGCATATAGACTGAAATCTGTTTACTAGGTCTGCCCTTCCTTTTTTTTCCAGGCGTTACAAATTCGCCTCCATTTTTCATACCCTCGTCCACTATACGTCGAACGGTGCTTTCAGAAACACCTGGAAGAAAAAGAAAAATTCAAACATTGTAATAAAAATACGAAAGTTCAAAATTTTTCTAAGCGTAGTAAGTAATATAGGAAAGCTATACCTACAATAACATAACCTTTTAAAATTCGTAAACCATATTATCACAAAGCTAAAATATCACTTAAAAATGTACAATTTCAACCTATTTCATTTCTGTTACAGTGTCTAACATTAAAATAAGAGTACATACGTTATTTTAGCTGTTCGACCGTAAACATCTCCCAAATCAGAAAATAAATTTCCCGTTTGAAATTCACTCATAAATTCTTGAAAAACCTTAAATATGATCTGTCTCGTACTACTTTTATAAACAGTGCGATTCATTTTGACCTCAAAACGGTTAAACGATAAGAAATATTCGCAGTAATTAATAAAAATCCAGTAAGCTAACCACTACAACCTTTGATGTGACAATTGATCAATTGATGTACTCAGTTAGACAGGAATACAGTGTTGCCATAACAAGTAAAAGCTTTAGTTCTCAAATCATTCTTTTCATGACTTTCTTGACGGATTATATTAGTTAGTAATATGGTTTACTAGGACATTCATTACAATATGTTACTACTTTCTTTGCCTTATACTTGGCTTCTCTTGAACCGTAAATTTTTACACATTCTTTATAGCATGCCACACAGTAGTGTCTCATCTTTCTGACTGATCCCTCTTTTTCATCAATTCATGCCTGTCTTTTTGGCCTCTCAAGTGCAACTTCAGTTTCATCTTTATCTGAATCGACAAGGTAGTCTACAAGTTGTCGTCTAAACTGCACAATACTTTCTTTGATGTTCTTGTTTTCTGTATACATAACCCATGAAGTTACTGAGGCAGTATTCAAAATAAGTTCGATAGCCAGCTTTTTCTACCATTTGACTGTTTTGCGGAGTGGCGATGAATAAGAGGTCATTTGGTCACTTATGTCAACGGCGCCTTTAGCTTTGTTGTAAGCTAAAATCATTCTAGGCTTTCGGACAGGTTTGCCTTTTTTATAACCGTTGACATGCCCTTTGAGTGTTTTGTTGAAAGCATCAGGACATCCCGCTTATCCTTCCATTTCAGCATACATATCCCACGGTCGTTGTCCATAGATATTGATTCCCCTGGCTTTAATTTGGCGTCCAGCACGTTCTTCGGCAAACCTCTTCTATTCTTTCTCAGCGTCCCAATCAAGTGTGTGTCTTTATTGAGTAGTTCGTTGGCTAGTTCAATACTGGTATACCAGTTGTCAGTTGCAACTGTGTGACCCAAGTTGAGTGTATGGTCACAGAGAGATATTACTACCTTTTTTAGGTGTTGTGTTCACAGTTTCATGATTTTTGCCAGCATATAATTTATTGTGCTGGCGGAAAATAATGCGACCTCTGAAAGGAACCTGGCTTTCATCAACACATACCTCTTCTTTAGGGCTATAGTGTTTGGCAAAAGTTTCATTTAGAGCATCTATTATGCGTATGTGTGTTGTGACCTATGCGGCGCCGTAATAATGAAAACTTAATTTTTCATATTACAGCGCCGCGTAGGTCATATGTGACCTCACGGAGTTTTTTTGAAATATCTAAGGGCCCCGCAAACTTATTAAACCCTACCTGATATCATATTTTAAGTTTTAAACTAATGCATCCATTTCGACCAAAAAAATTTTTAGAAAATTTTTTTGTTTATACTACTGGCAGAGAATGTGTTAAGGTTTGATTTTGTATGTACCGTAGGGTCTGTTTTCAATATTCTTTTCAATATAATAATATGACCATTGAGTTATAAAAATTTGTTTTTAAAATTTTGGAAGTATGAATAGTTCAGGTATTTGGCTTTTTATGGCTTTGTTTTTTTTGCATTCTTGCAGATAGTAATGTATTCAGCTGGAACATTAATTATTTAATTTTATAACTTCTTTTCTATCATGGCATGCATACTATCCACCTCCATTAATTTTGTTCGTTCGATTGCAACATGGCCTAAGTACTACATACATACTAACTAATAAGGACATTGATTAGAATAATGTTTCGATTTTAGTAGATAGCTTTTTGGTACAAAATAAAATTTCTATTGTGATCATTAATTTTGGTACAAGTTGCTCCATAAAATAATTTACTAAAATATTTGCAAATTCATCAGAATTCAGCCCACCTTCAGCCTCATTCCACTAAAAGCAATATTCATTGCTGGTTTTCGTATCTTAAATGCACCTGTTGTGTACACAGAGTTTAGTTTATAGTAACTTAATGACACATTGGAATATAGCCCTATACGTACTGCTTGAGATTGGTACTGAAAACAAATCTCTACTTTTCATTACCATATTATTTCTCCATTCTTGCTTCATTTTTTTATTTGTATGTTCTTCATAAGTTTCCTTCCTGATGTGACCCATCGTGTAACAATTTCAAAGGGCATATAAATCTTTCTTTGGTTTAAATAAAGATATATTTAGTATAGTTAGAGTATTGGTAAAAGTAGCAAAGGATAATGATTTTTGGTTTCTAGACTCACAATTATCTTTATACATATTGAAAAGCGGTTGGTTGGATAAAATGTCGTATATGCAATACGAGGGGAGTTCCACAAGTTTGTGGAATGTAAGGGTTTTAAATAAAATATAACAATTAATCTATTTTTACTTTTCAATATGATTACCCTTAAGCCAATCACATTTATTTGATCTGTCAATTAATTTTTCGACAACGACATCTGGACCTGCTCACACAGTTTGGGGCTCGGCAGGCTTGAGGTCGCTTAAATGTAACGAAAAGTTAATAGTGATTATATCCATCGATTTGTTTATTTAAGTGATGGAATGTAAGTGATGGAAGTGGCTTAGGATTTCATTTTGAAGACGAAGGCATTTTTACAATTTCTGAATAATTTCTGCATCTTGCTGACCTCGGCGAAATAGCTAGCAGGTATTCGCTAATGCTCAGACGAAACTCTAATAAAACCTGTATATATTCTATGTTCTTCTTTTTTCATCTGGATACTGTTGTACGAGGTTCAGAACCGGAAGCCGTCGAGGCTATTAATACTCCTTTTTGTAGATAAATTGAATTACATTGGAATATGCAAATGTTATCTTCACTGTTAACAATCTCCTCGTGTTTACTGCGTTTCATAAATTGCGTCTTTATTACATTCAAACTTGATGGTTGCTTTGATATTGAATTATGGTAGTGGATGGCGGTGCAAAGTTTAGGCAGGAACAGAAAGTCCAACCGAGAAAAGTTAAGAGAGATATATTCACTCGTTACAAATGGAAATGCACACATAGTAGTCACAAATCATAGACACACGAAAGAAAGAAGGAATTAAAGTAAACACCAAGCACAAGAGTTAGATTAAACTAAAAAACATCAATAAAATGCGCGCGAGAAGACCGCGATAAGGCGGTAGGTGACACGGGCTGCACGACAAATAAATACAGCCTTGGCCAAAAGTATTAGGCACCCTACAACTTGCTGCATATTTCGGGTATAAAAAAAATAAAACTAGTTTTGGTTGTTTCATAATTTTATTTCCTTAATAGATATTAAAAAAAAAACTAATATTTTGTTGGACCACCCTTGGCTTTTATTACAGCAGCAACTCTCTGAGGCATGCTGCGTACAAGTTTAAGGCACACGTCTGGGGATATTGCATCCCA
>PDGT01000113.1:466854-477388 GCA_003671415.1 Megathymus violae | reverse complement strand
GCGTGTCATTATACCGGTAATCCTTTAAAAAAAGAATATTACTCGTTGTTCACCTAGCACAGATGTGCAGTAACTTTATTGGGGGTGCCTAATACTTTTGGCCAAGGCTGTATGTACCGACTGGCGGAGCGGACCGTCAGCGGTCAGCGCGTGAGTGTTTAGTAAGAACAATACCCGTCCGAGCGGCGTGTTTCCAAGATTATCCCGTCAAACTATATGAGTTTAATTTTATTTATTGAAATGTTTATATGTAAATGCGTATAAAGTAAATATAATTATGATGTATAAAATGTTTTGTTTATGTAAATATATTAGAATAAATGTATATGTTATAAATAGGTCACAAATGTATAAATGAAAATGCATGTAATGTATTAAATATTTTATGTGTATATAAATATATTGAATTTACCGTATATGATATGAGTAGGCTACAGATTCGATTGACCATCAGTATGCTAGTTCTTTCCTTATTACTTTTCAAGAGATGTTGCATTAGCGGTAAGGATGCAAAATATCTATCAAAATATAGTAACTCACTACCTGTGTCCCCAAATCCGTTTAATAACTCGTCGATCTCGTTATCTAATAAATTACGGGACATTGTATGAATTTAAAACTGTAAAAGAAGCAAAACAGCACATCAATACCATACGCCTATACACAATGAATTGATATGTTGTGGCCCGGGTCGACACGATTGTGTCGAAGAAGTTTGTTGAAAACTAAGTCTAGCTTAGAAAACTATTCTAATAAATTTATCTGTCATAATATAAAGATAAATTTAATGATATTATATCTACAAAATAACAAGTAAATAAAACAATAACATATCAAAAAGGCGGAGAACGCGTCAGTGTACCGTACGTCACTCACAGGCCGTTACTAAATTCATCGCCGACTGTTGTACGAAATTTGTGTCTAAGGTCAAACTAACGTACCCGCACAATCGTACGAAGCTGGGCCCGTCGATATATTGTCGTTGAAGTGACAATACCTCCTAACTGTAGGTATGCTTACTTTACAGGAGAATGAAAAAACGATTTACTTTTTAGGTTTTGATTACAGGATTTCCATATAACTTTTAATGTAATGTTTACAGGATTAATTATTATTTGATAACCAGCAATTTAAATAAAATTATGTATTCTTGTAAAACCGTCAGTTAGGAGGTGTTGATCTTATTATAGGGCAAAATCATTATGGAATAACAAGTTAGGATTTATTGTTAGAAATAAAATGTGCTGTAAAAATCAAAACTTTAATAAAAATTTAAGAAAAAAATAATTGTTATTAACAACAATATAGTCAACACAATAGCCAACGAATTTTAGGGCCGGTTTCACCAGTTACAAATCGTCCATACAAACCCGTTTAAGTTATTAATAATTTTTGAGGTCATGATATAAGCGATCTGTCAAAGAAACTATAACTGTAATCAGTGCTGCAGTGGAACCAACCGTAAGTATTTTAAATCTTATTTTATAGAATGAATAAAAGAAATTATGACAAATCGATGTCATCACTGATTTTAAACTTTTAACTTTTATTATAATTTAAGAAATTAAATTCACTAAACAAAACTAGGTAGAAATTAAATTTTAAGAACAAAAATAAAATATTTTAAGACTTAGGTAATGACTGATAGAAATTATGACATGACATGCAATGGTGAGAACAATTTTAAATGTTATACTTTTTAAATTATAAATTTAAGAATACAAATAATTAATCAGCAACACAATCAACTAAATTAGGTAGTTATAAAACGAATTTTAACAATGAAAATGAATCTAATTTAAATTTTAGGTAATGTATCGTAATAATTGTGACAATCCGCTGGTAACACAGAATTTATACTTTGCAAATGGTTATATTTAGTAATCGAAAAGAGAAGTGGTTCTGTATTTAATTGGCAGTAGGTGACAATGACTTTATTTTTTGACTTTACTGGCAAATTTACCCAATCAATTAAATTTAACTCTGATTGTTCCGCCAGCAGAGTACTTGATAGCAAGAATATTAGTTACTGTGGGATCACCCACTTTGCGTCCTGGCCGAATAATTGAGTATCGAAAGGTTGAGGAGTCTGCATAATTTTTAACAAAGCTATGATCGACGTCCACTGTTTCGTAAGGAAAGGGATGAGTGCGGGCTTCTCTAGTGACTCCAAATTAAGTAATGTATTACTTAAAATATTATTACTGTTCTGATACGTGCATCCATCTGAAAAAATTATAATTGGCAGAGCACTAGTAATACAAAACCTTTCTAAGTAGTCAATAATAAATGTTGTAAAAGTACTCGCTGTCAAATCAGCCGCCGTTTCTACAAACCGGTAACAGGCTGTGTGATGGGTAGTCAAGTTTAAACGGTAAAGTTATGGGTCGTTAATTTAGTTTTGAAATAGTACATATAATGCACTAGCTGTCAAATAAGGGCACATTTTAATAGCTTCAAGATTCATGGTTAGCAGAATAATTTCTCCTCTGGCTGCTTTTGCTTTGTCCTCGTTTTTTTCACGCCTTGCTCGGTTTTTTCTATCAATATGTGCAGTATATTCTGTTGTGTCAATGTTTCCTACTGCATGGCTGCAGCAAATGTCGCACATAAGGAAAGGTTCGTCATTATAGGACTTTACAAACGTGAATCTAGAAACAGCGGTAACAGCAGTATACGTATATACACAACTTGTTGTATTGATTGTACAAATCAGTGATAGACCTGTAAGTAAGTTCCAAATAAAGTTTTGTTGTCTCTTTTCTTCTATAATGCGACGGCAACTTAGAGATGCTATCGACGAAATAATTAAGACTGGACATTTTATCTTCCGCTCCTCGCCTAGCAGTTCGAATAGTTAATTTATTTTGAATGTCTTGACATGGTAGCATTCCAAGTTCTGATTTCCTTACCCACGATTGGACGGTGAAAGACACCAAGCAAAAAGTTTTCAAAAACATATTTCTACACACCTGTACTTTATTATTACAATCTGCGTCCAGCGGGAGAAAATAATGCAAAGTACCTTTGCGTCTTGAACTAACGTTAGAAGTTTTTCGAGACACGTTCGTGCGGTTGATTAGTCCTGTAATGTATATCTTTCTCTGATCCCAATTCAGGTTATTCCAGAAGTTACTGAATATTTTCTGTCTACACTCATCCGTCATTTTATTGCATAATCTGTTTTGGCTTTTTTCGCAGAATTTGGAATTGCACCTTTCTCCTATTTGTTGACACGGCCGGGTTTTATTATGTTCCATTATCCTTCCCCTTGCTTTAGTGAATCCTAAATATTCCATACCTTCCATTCTGAGTCTTATATTCTTATTTTTCTTCCATTCATTCATATTTCTAATTTTACGACGTTTTCTATCTTCATTAACACTACCGTAGAAAACATTTTGAGAAGCGCTTGATGTTGCAGCTGTTTGGTTGTGAGACTCCTCGTCATTTGATGACGACGAAGGTGCGTATGAACAGGAAGAACTCTGTGGAACTTCAGTATCACTCTCATTTAATAAATTGGCTGTTGCTGGAGGATCAAAATGAGTGACTGAAAGTAAATTAATAAGTAAAGATGGGCTTTCTGACTCTATTCTTGCATCTGATATAGTGTGATGAGGATGTGATGAGGATCTATCTTGACTATCCATATCAAGTTGCAAGTTTTCTGAAGATGTGACACTAAAATTGCTTGATGGGGGTACAGAGCAAGCTCGTTTTTCCTTCATTATCATTGAATCACTTGTGAGATCTGAGATAGAAAGTGATTTCGGAATAAAAAATTTAGGATAGTCAATAAAAGATATAAACTGAAGAATTTTTACTAGGTATTACGACAGAAGAATCAGCCACTAAAAACAATTTTAACAAATGCATAGGTCAATTATATTAAAAATAATAAACGGCTGCCGCCGGTCAGTGGATCGACGAACACGGCAGAGTGTAGTCGGTTGAACCAGTAGATAGGAGATATTGTCAAAAAAATATTAAACGTAAATATTTACTTGCGCATATAGGAGCTATTTCCACAGAGTTTTAATTGCTCTAGTATTTAAAAGAGTATTTAAAAACGAAATACCAGATAGAAAAAGAACTAGTCCATGCAAAATGGAATTTTAATTCTGTTGCATTAAAAAAGTCGATTTCTTAAAAAATGTTAGGAGGTATGACAATAATAACACTTCAACGACGATATGACGAATAGATTAGGTAAAAAATTTAATTTTATGAACCGCACAATTGTATTAAAGGGTTTCGTAAGGGTTATTGCTAAATACATTTGAGTTCTTAATTACTAACAAAATAGCGAGTTGTCCGCTACACCTTTTCTTTTGCGCGTTGGTTTTTTTTAAGTCAAAATAGAGAGAATAAAGTTTTTTTATATGAAAATGACTTCCAAGATATAATCTTTAAGTTCGATTTCGACTGTAATGGCTCTCATATTTAGGTAACATCTCGAAGAGTTTGCGAATAATGGTTTGATTTTAGTTTGGTTCATTTTGTTAGTTTATTGGGTGGTGGATGTTTTCTACGTAAATTTTCTTGTATAAATCCTTCTGAACTTTTCTTGACAACATCTAACAACAAAAAACTTACACATACATTTTCAGATTTGTTGGCAACTAAAAAAGTGTAATTTAAAGTAAAAGATGTTTTTGAGGGTTGTTTAGGGTGGCAGCATCTACTTCTAGCAGTTCTAGTTTCAGAAATATTTGATAGAATAAACTGTCTCTTTAAGTCCCAATTAATATTTTTATGACAATATTTTATGAAGACGGATGATCTACCACTGTACGGTATTCGTTCGTAACATTTCGAAATGAAAGTGTAAACTGTTATCATAGTTTTTTCTTTTATCATTTTTCACTTCTCTCACGTAGGGGAACGTCCTCCTGTGCCGAACACCTAAACTAAGACGGAATTTAAAAAAGGCTAGGAAATTTGTGGAAGTTTAATTGACTTTATTAAGTGCCCAATAATCTTGGACAGATTTAAAAATTAACAAAACAATAGCATACAAATAAAAAGTGACAACTAATTTAATAATTGGTATTCATTTTTGGTTAATCGTACTACGGCACATAGTATCGAACACAATATTAAAATGGCACCTACGCCCGAACAGTCCTAAAAATGTTGCATAGAACAAAAATATATAACTTGGAGTACTGAGGTATATCCGCACATTAAAACGATGAGGTGTATTAAGGTGTACAACTAAATAAAGTGCCAGTTTTAAAAATTATTTCCTTGTTAATGGCATGCATCTATCAGCCAAGTCTTTTATATGGCATTCTAAGATATTATCATAATCTGGCGAAACAGTAAATTCCTAAACCTACTAAGATTGACTTTAATTTTACTTCCTTTCCTTGCTTCAGAACTTTTAAATTATCATATAAAGTCGTAGTAGGAATAACCATACGGTAAAGTCGCTTTCCTTAGTGTTATTTTGTTGGTAGTTACTTTATCGATGGCCAATTTTAAGTTTTCTGGTTTTCAGAGACTCGCTCTCTCCATTATAGTGGTTTTTTTTTTAAATCGGAAAAGTTAATATAGAATAAACACACAGTTATGCCGTAACGCAAATGTTCATTTAATGTAAACCTACAGGCAAAGTACCCATTTATTAAGCAAAGTAATACTCCTTCGGATGTCAGATGCGAAAAGTGTCGCACTGAGTTTAGTGTTTCCCATAGTAGTGCTGGTGACATTGAACAGCATTTGAAGTTCGACAAACATAAATATGCAGATCGTGCCGCTGCTTCCAGTTCTTCAATGTTGAATTTTTTCAAGAATTCAAACTCATCATCTTCAAAGGATTTGGATATTACCGCGGCCGAAGGTTTCTGGGCTTATCACACTTTGTAAGAAAATCACAGTTTTCGCTCCAATGATTGTGCGTCGAAATTAATGCAATCCTGTTTTAATCAGAAATTTACATGCGCGCGTACGAAGACAGAAGCTATTGTTGTAAATGTTTTGGCGCGCACAGCGATTGAGGAATTAAAAGATGATTTCAATAAGTCCAACTGTATTACAATTTTAAATGATGCTTCAAATCACGCAAACAAGAAAATATATCCTTTCGTAGTGCGTTTTATTCAACCTTATGAAGGTGTGCAAGTAAAAATTTTAGACCTCCAAGACCAACCAGGTGAAACGTCTGATATCATTGTCAATTATTTACAGCAAGTATTGACAGATAATAATTTGAAAGAAAAAGTAGTGGCAATTTGTGGCGATAATGCCAATGTCAATATAATTCATAATGCTATAAAATCTGCTGCAGACGGTCTATCTTTAGATTTCGAAAGCATAATATTGTAAAAATATTTTTTTTTTTTATATTTATACGGTTCGAGTTGAAGCTCTAAGCTTTTGCGCTGAAGCTGAAATAGAACATCATCAAATCCTCGGCTACAGTAAAACTCGCTGGCTTGCGCTTATGTCTTCTTTGGAGAGAATTTTGAAAATGTACCAGCCGTTAAATTACTATTTTTTGAGCATAGAGAAATGTCCCAAATCATTAAAAGACTTTTTTGAGGATCCTACATCTGAATTATGGCTTTATTTTTGACACGTTCAGTCAGCAAGTTTCCACCGAGCTGTTTTGAAGGTTGAAGGTTGCCGATAAAGTTTGTATCGGCAATTGAAGCTGCAAAAGAAATCAATCAACTCAAAAACAATCTGATCCAGAAACAAACCAATCAGTTTCTTCCGTTTATTGTTCGTAATTTAATCATAAAACTAAAAAATAATGACTTTAATATTGATGAAAATTTTGTGAAAAGAACAGCTACAGAATTTTATAAAACGAGCCGTGAATATCTGGAAGAATGGGCTTGTTTTCTTACTGAAGAAATGGAGATATTTTATTGGGCAGATTTAAAAAAAAGTGCCTACATGGGAAGATGTACAACAAGTATTGGATGAATTAATTGAAAAGGGATATATTGACAGTAATAAAAAAACAGAACTATTTGACGAATTCACATTAATTTTAAACTACGTCACTTCACAAAAAAATACCGAATGGAATAATTTAAAAGTTAACCCAGAAACTTCTCGGGTGGAAGTATTCAAGCATTTTCGCACCAACAATTTTCAACATGAAAATTCTTGTATTTTAATTGAATATATTTTATGTTTGCCTGGTACAAATGCTTCAGTAGAATGAATTTTTTCTTTAATTAATAAATTGTGGACATCTGAAAAACATCACTTACAAGTTTCAGTTCTGAAGGCGATGTTGATAATTAAGGTCAATATAAACCATTGATTCCCAAAGTGGCCCAGGGGTCCACGGGAGACTCGACGGGGGTCTACGTTGCCGTGACTTAAAAATAGAGGTGCACAATTCGTAAGCGGGGGTCCACGAAAATTTATCTGGTTTCGATACTCTGATTAGAAAAAGGCATTTAAAAAGATTACTTCAATGCAAAGTATATATTATTTATCTATCTTGTAATCAAATTCAAATCTTTTTTAATCGTTTCAAATATTTTTAATCATTATTAATGCCTTTTTCTAACTAAGGTAGTGAAGAACTAAAATGTTGGCTTGACTTCACTTATCAATGTAGGCAGATAATATTTATTTAAGAATCTCAGCGACTTTTACATGTAAAAACTCCGCCGCACCGCTGCCGCCACCGCTGTCTGCAACGCTTGTTTAGACTTGCAAAGGAAACGAAATACAACTTGTATTTGTGCTTGGAATCTTGCATGAACTTGTTTGATTCTTCACCAATATAAATACGAATGCGAAGGATAAACGTTACTTATTTGTTTCCGGAATTTCGAGTTTGCTAGTGTCGTAAAAAGTAAGTACTTATCTGCCAATTAATTTGTTATACATACTTTTATTTTATTTATTACTTATTTTACAATTTATTGTACACGTAAGTAAATCAAAAATGGACAAATTACAAAAAATTACGTAGGTTTTTGTACCTATTTTGTACAGACAAGCGATTGCCGATATGCCTTTTATGCAACAAAGTTTTGAGCAATGACTCTATGAAACCATCGAAGCTCGAAGATCATCTAAGAAGGTGTCACCCTGATAAAATAGGTAAAGAATTGAAATATTTTCAAATATTGAAAGAAAAATATGAAAAGAGACCCAGCGTGCACGACATATTCGCTTCAACGTCTAAAAGTAACGATGATGGCTTGAGGGCATCTTACAATATCTCATTACTAATAGCGAAATCTGGAAAACCGCACACCATTGGAGAAAAGTTAATTTTACCCGCTATTGAAGAGGTTTTAAAAACTGTTCTGCACAAATCCTCATTTGACATACTCAAAAGAATTCCTTTGAGTAACAACACTGTACAAAGACGAATTGATGATGAAATGAGCTCTAATATTGAAAGTTTCTTGTGTCTACAATTATTATCTACAAACAACTCATTTTTCTATTCAACTGGACGAGTCAACTTTACCTGGTAATGAAGCATTATTGTTGGCATATGTTCGATTTGTTATGAACGAAGAAATTCATGAAGAGCTACTATTCGCGAAAACTTTGGAGACAGACACTAAAGGTGAATAAATATTTAATGTCCTGAGTGATTTTTTTAGGGATAAATCGATTCCATTTACAAACGTTATTTCGGCGGCAACAGATGGAGCTCCTGCCATGGTCGAGCGATATCGTGGGTTTATAAGCTATCTTAAAAGAATTATACCAGAGGTACCTAACTGCAATTCACTGTGTCATCCACCGACAACACCTAGTAGCGAAAAATTTGAGTGATAGATTGCACCAATCGCTTCAATTTGTGATTAATGCAGTTAACAAAATATGAAGTAATGCATTGAATACGCGTTTATTTGCACAATTGTGCGATGAAAATGATGAAGACTTCGAACGATTGCTCTTACATACTGAAGTACGCTGGTTGTCGAAAAGTGCATGTTTCACAAGATTTTACTCACTTTTTGAATCAGTGTTAGAGTTTCTGGAAAGTAAAGATCCAGATTTAAAAGAAAATCAATTTAAAAGCAGACATCGTGTATTTGACAGATTTGTTCAAAAAATTTAACTTACAATTACAAGGGGACAGCCTCAATTTAATAACAGCAAAGGGTGTAATTTCAGCTTTTCTTGGAAAATTTAAATTTATGAAGCAAAATATTAATCGGCGCGAATTTTCCCAGTTTTCAAACTTGTCACAGGTCAGTTCAACATTTAATTGTCCTGCATGATGACTTCAAAATCAGATTTGAAGATATTCTTACGATGGAAATACCACCATGGGTTATAAATCCATTTGATGAAACGGAACTGGAGAATGTGATATTACAAGAGGAGCTACTCGAACTTAGCACTAATGAGGAGCTGAAGGTGAAATTTAAAAGAGGATATCAAACATTTTGGTTGCAGGCAGAAATACCCGAAAAATATCCTGGACTGTGGAGAATTGCGAGAAAGCTTTTGATAGCGTTTCCGTCGTCATATCTTGTCGAAAAAAGTTTTAGTTTCGCTACAAACCTTTTAACAAAAAAAAGGAGCAAATTGAATATCACAGAACGGGGAGATTTGCGGTTATTCCTAACAAAACTGAAGCCAAGTATTGATAATTTGCTGTCAATCCATCAAGTACGTCCATCCCATTAAAATTATGACTATTTTGTGATTGTCATTGTAGAAATTATTAATGTTTAATTTTCGACTGAGTAATTGTGTAATAATAATACATATTTTAATAAATAACACAAGCAAATATATTAGTTTTCTTTTTATTTTTACCACACTGAATGAGGAGTTTTCTAAATAAAATAAGTGAGAATTGATTGGTTCCTTGTGCTGTGAGTAGATGTCAAAAAAGTGAAGTTGAATGGAATCACTTTTTGATTGACCAATTTACTTTTTTGACATTCACTCACAGCACAATCAATTAATTAACCAATCAATTCTCACTTTTTTTCGAAAACTGTTAATTCGTGGATGGAACGCAGCCGCAACGCAAATTTCAATAGTTATATATAATCTTCACATTTTTTGTCAAGTTTTGCGAATATAGTAGAAATGTAGCTGCAGGGGGTCCACCTTAACCAGCAAAATTTTGAAAGTGGTCTATGAGAAAAATAAGTTTGGGAACCTCTGATATAAACAAAACGTGCCAAGAACTGTATTCTTATTTAAAATCATCACCATATTTATTAAAGCAAATTTGTTCCTCCGAAAAATATAAATAAAACCTAAAAAAATATGATACATGTAAGTTAATAATTACTGTTACAGAAATGTTCCTTTATTAAAACTGGTGATTGCCTCTTATTATTCATTATTTCTTGTAATATAAATAATTTTAATTAGGTATTTAATGTGAACACAAAATAAAGAACATAAAAGTTGTGTTTATTTTCATTGTTAACCTGCCCACTGGCGTATATGTGTATATTATTAGTATTAGTAGTATGGTCCATGCAGGTATAGTATGGATGTCCCGTTTTGAGTTTAAAAAAAATGGTCAGTTTACAGTTGCCTAATAGGGGAAGGGGGGGCAAGACGGGGT
>PDGT01000113.1:453426-465056 GCA_003671415.1 Megathymus violae | reverse complement strand
TACTAACTAAGGATACTGTGCGAGTGAAATGAAAACAGAGAAATAGTAAGTTTTTATGTATAAGGTAGATTTTTATAATCGTTGAAAAGACTGATTTGTATTTATTTAGGAGACTGATTCACTGTTACAAGCATGCAAATTTTTATTCAACAAATTATATATGTTACAACATTTTTGGTATATTCATTGAAAACATAAATCACACACATATGTAGCAATCATTCATTATGTATAATTTAATATTTATGATATTCTCTGAAGCATGGGATTTAGGCATAGCCCTGGAAATTCTGGGCAATCAGGACAACCATACGTAACCATAGTTCTTTTTTTATTTTTATTATAGCATACTCTACATCGTTTTCTCATTGTCCTTTCGCCACTCTTTGGTAATATATTTGGCAATCGTATATTTCCTTCAGTAAGAGATCGTGAAAGTTCTGCCACATTTGGTGGCCGTAATAAATTTTCTAATATAGACTTTCTGAAATCATATAATTCTATCATTGATTTATTTATTTTCCTATATAAAAGGAAGCCATTCACTAAACATATTTGAATTAAATGAATTATAACCTTTTTATACCAGCGTATGGTTTTGTGTTCACAGGAAAAATAACTCAAAAGCTGGTCGTGCTTATCAATTGAACACATGTATTTATTATACTTTATTTGAACATCAGGCTTATATTTTATGGTGCGTGCGGCGACTGGTAATCCCTTTATAGTTGCTGTTATGTTCCGAGCTCAAAAACAGTACTTCTCTTTTATCCTGCCATTTAGTAACTATTATTTTTTTATTATTATGTACAATACAGGATTCACCAGCTTTTAATTTAGTATTAATTAAAGTGGGATTACCAGCGCGCTTTGCCCTTAGAGTTCCAGTTACGTATGTATTTTTATTTAAAAGCTCCTCTGCTAAACCTACGCTAGTGTAATAATTATCCAAGTAAAGTGAATGGCCCTAATTTATATATTTTTCCAATAGCAACATCACAACTTTTTTGACGTGATTACGGCCACCCACTGATTGATCTCCGGAACCATCATATAAATGAATTTTAATTATTATTCCGTACATATCAGCAAATATGTATAACTTGATGCCATAGCGATGGGCTTTCCCTTTTATATATTGGCGGAAGGAAAGGCGCCCTTTCCACAAAATCAAAGATTCATCGATTACAACATTTTTTGCCGGATAATAAATTTTAGATATTGATTCGTTAAATAAATTTATCAACGACTTTATTTTAAATATGCTTTCTGGCCTTGCATCATCTTGGACATTTAGTGCTCTTAGTATCAAATAAAATCTGTCCCTAGCCATAAACGTATGAGGACATAAGTGCATTAAATAATGTTGAGACCAATAATCAGCCATTCTATTCAATTTTACTGTACCCATAAATAAAATTATGCCAATAAATACTTTGAATTCGTCAACAGTTACGTCTTTCCATTGAGTAAACCGAGCTCGTGCGGTATGCGCTGCGATCTTTAATTTATTTCCGTACATATTAGTGCAGTCCAGAATAAAATTTAATAAATGCATATTAAAAAATAAAAAGAAAAAATCGATTGGAGACTTATCGTTCATGTCATAAGGCGGTAATAAGCCTGGAGTGTCCGAAAACGGTATCTCTGCCATATTCGGGGGGTTTCCAGGCATCCAATCGGTATCGGGTGCTTCTTCAGTCGTATTTTCGAAGACTTCACCACGGTCGGCTACTTCATCTTCTAGGTTTTCATTTATCCATTCGTCAATTGTAAAATCTATATCCTCTGCTAAAATCCCGCACAGCTCTGCATCACTTATACCAGCATCTAAATCCTGGCATGTCTATATGACTGGGAGACATTATACCAGACAACACCGTAGATAAGGGATCCCAATTTGACGGACCAGGTTGAGGAGACGGAGGAGTAGACATTTCGGTTATGAACTACGTATATAATTATATATATAATATAAGCACAATCACAGTCCTAACATGCTAGGGTAGTCACTGAAGCGAAATCACGGGGTCCAGATGTACAGTCCACAATAGTCACAAAGGCAAATCACGGCAGTCCAGGAGCGAGCGTTACACGTTGGTATGAAAAGCAGATTAGTCACAATGAGAGTACGTCTGATCACTATGGATAGCAAACAAGAAGTAAAAATTATAAACAAATAGCACTGTTTGACGTTCGGTGTAAAACCATCCCAGCAATAAAGTGATAAGCTTTATTCCTGTCCCTTTCAGACATTTATTTATACTATTTAGGAGGAACTATAGCTAACAATCTTTAATCTTTATAGGAATTATTATTATTTAAAATCTCTTTGATCGCCTTGATACTGTGGTCTTTATCTTGGGCTGCTTGAATGCTCTCGTGAACAAATAGACATAGGGGTTTCTACTCAACGCATTTGTGTGCCGCATTTTAGAATCCGCTCTATGTACCACCTCGTAGTTTATTAACTAATTAAAATTTTAGCATCTGAAAAGCTTTGTTATTGTTCATCATTAAATTTAAAAGTTTCATTCTTTCTTAATAAATCTGTCAAATGTTTTGCAATTGTAGCAGTTGTGTAACGTACCTCTCAAAACATTAATAACAAATCTACCCCCGGCTATCGTTATAACGCAGCTACATGTTATGAAGATAATGTAAATAAATACCGAAGATTATATCGATACGTGATTAACTTGACATCATCTTAGAAACAAGGAATCAGCTGCATAATAGTTCTCGTCGCATTCTTTCAACTCGCGGACCATCGAGTTTCCATTTTCTATACCACAGTCGCCTCTTCACTGGCCGATTTTGAGATATTTTCTACGCCGTGTCGCTGCCCGATGACTGCTAGCGCGCCGCCTTCCTAGCAATATTTATACGTCCAGCCAGCAGCGGAGCGCCACAACGAGATGACCACGCAAGAAGATGGACGCGAGACGGAATTATCATTCTGTACCTTTCGTGCGCTCTAATTTGATTGGTGTAATATTAACCCTTTTTATTGGTGTCATAAATAATAATTAATTCTATTGGCCGAAGCTATTGTAACCGGGAGTATAAATATGAGAGAAGGTACTAATAAATCAACCAGACCAAACCAGAGCACTTCAGTATTTGGATAACAACAAACAGAAAATCGTTTCATTGAAATCCTCCACTAGACCATTCGGAGTTAGTTAGCGGGGCCGGCATTGCCACTCAACATCGGCAACCCGCTCCATTGGTGACCCACGACATTGCTACGCGCAACATTGGTGACCCACGACATTAGTACGCGCTACATTGGTGACCCACGACTTTGCTACGCGCTACAATGATTTTATCAAAGAAATCAAGGAGGAAGACACCTACAAAATGAAAGAAAAACAAAAGCAATCTGCGGTATCAGCTCCGGAAAAAGAACAAGAAATTTCCAGTATATCTTTGTCACTGAGAATTCCAAAATTTTGGAGGGATAAACTACGACTATGGTTTGTCACTTTTGAAGCGGCCACGAACGATTTGAAGAAAAGTCAAACTCAACTAGCCCAGATGGTAATCGCCCAACTCGAGAAGCAAGATATTGAACAAATTTCCGATCTATTATACAACCCACCAGCCACCGAGCAATATAATGCGTTGAATAACCATCTGATTTCTGCTTACTAAGAATCTGACAGTCGCCAGCTACAGAAACTTCTATCAGAAATAGAACTTGGAGACCAGAAACCAAGACAACTCCTACGCAGAATGCGCAACTTGGCACGAGATAAAGTCCCAGATTCGACTTTACGACTGATGTAGGTAAACCACCTACCTCCCTTACCTTATCACTTCAATGGCCCCACCCTCTAATGAGGATCTTAAATAATGAAATTTATTTATGTCGGGGATGGAAGCATTTGAACTAATTAAAGATTGAAAAGTATCTCTAAATTCGAGCCATTTTAAGTATGACCCATCAAAACATGGCAATTTGATAGTAGGTAATTTAATTGATTGAAAACTATTTTGATGTGAACAAACAGTTTTTGATGTTTACGTGTGTGACGGTAGAATTATCTATAGGCTCAAAGTTTTCAATTGTCGCCTTTTCTAAAATGTCGTGCAAGTGGCATGATATCAAATATTTCCCTCTCATCAATTTGTTTTTCAATTTCTGACTCACTACAACAATATTCTTCAATCTCCAATTGAATATTGGAAAATTCAGTAGCTAAAATATCACAATATTCTATACGTTTTTTCAAGTCTTTTATTTGTATGCTACTAAATATTTTTGGATCTGTTTTATTGACTGTTTCCAAGTAACTATTTAATTTAGTCAATCGACCTTTAATTGCTCCGCGTTTTCTAGTTAATTTCTGATATACTTTATCTTCTTCCGACATTTTAAATCACACCAAATAAGCGAGTAACAAAAAAATTTTTATAACAATGAAGTAAATAAATAGTTTGCGCATCAAACCCAGCCGAAGTCCACACGCTGCCGCTGACGTCGCTAAGTCCCGAAGAAAGCACTCAGGAATGCAACACCGCGCCGAGCGAAGTCAGCTGGCCTCTCGCGCAGCAATGGCCGACGCCGGCGCACACAATAGGCAAGTTACGTCACCGATTTAACGGGACGTAGTAGCTGACGTTTGCCTGGAATTGATATGTGATATCTTTGAAGCAAAGCGTGCGCTAAATAAAACGTAATTAGAAGGATAATGCACTAGATGCAAATTAATTTACCGCTTGTGATAATTTAAATGTGGCAAATAACTCCGAATCTAGCATTAATATTGCGAAATAAATGGAATAGAAAATGCTGATGAAACAATTGTGAAATACAAAATGGCTAAGCTTGTAGGGCGTAGCAAGATTTCACGTACTGCGACGTGTAAGTAGCGTAGGGAGACCGAGGAGAGTTGTGACAATTTTTAGTTTTATTATTATATCTCAGTCAAGAAACGTTCTAAATCTATCAGTTGTATGAGTTAATGTAGCTCAATCCATGCTCTTTTAGAAATAATAATCAAAACTAATGAAAGTATTAAGGTTTCTAAGAAAATAAAAAAAAATGGAGAGTACTTCCCGTGTCACAACTCTCCTAATACCGAGGTAAGTTGTGACACCCATGTATTTAAACTAAATATTTGGTAGTAAAAAATAATCCTATTGTCGTATCGATAAATAAATAACTCATTTCTTTCGAACTAAACACTATAATTATTATTTGGCATATTTAGACGTATTAAAATAACAATAATTAGTTATAAAAATAAAATTTAATTAGATAAACAATTATGGCAGACGTATTGATGCTCGCCACCAGTGCAAGCTTCGTGAGCCCAGCTTTTGCATTCAAGGCACTGAACCCACTTCTCTTTGGATTTACTATTGGAAAAGGTCTAAAGGCAACACAAACAATAACAATCATTTTCCGCATCTTCTTCGGCGTCATTCTCTTCATTATCAACTTTACTCTTTTTATGAGTCTTCTTTAATTTTTTAGGCTTCTTCTTTTTTTCGCTTAGAACACGTTTTTTAACATTTTTGATCTTTTTACTCGCTTCTATGGCAGCAATTTCGTCCTTGGTAGGTGTGTCAGTTAGCACAGCAGATTTGATCTTGCGTCTATTCTGTTGGTTTTTTTTTCTTGGTGGAGCTTTGGGCAGCGGCCTAAGTGACTCTGGTGAAAACACGTTACAAGTGGTGGCAAGAGGACTACGAGCTGTAGATGTGGAGGCAACGGGCTCTTCGACGTTACTACTCATAATACATGAACTGCTGGAAGATGTCATGTTTTGATCTGTAGAGAGACTTGGAGCAACAGTCCTTGCGCCTGTATTATATTCACTGATCGCAATGCCTTCGTTTTTAGCTGTACCGATAGTTGGATTAGGAGTTCTTTCTTCTGGGCCTTCCGTAATTTGTAGAACACTTGATAATTGCTCCGTTTCTGGGTTGGGCAAAATACGATCAGTGACTTGACTAGGCAGAAAATCACCTTCTCCAAAGATATTTGTATTAACAGGCCATACTCCTGTTGTAGAAAAACCAGCACTGATATTTTTTGCAGTGATCACCACGTCAAATGCTGATTTAGTTATAGATGGAATATAATCAATGCTCATAACTTTCCCAGCATTTGAGCGCATCCAATTATCACTAGCCGTTTTAATAGCTTTCTTTAGAGGCCCAAAGATAGCACGATCCATTGGTTGTAGCTTGTGGGTGCAATGTGGAGGTAATGTAAGCAAAATTATGCCATTCTCTCTGTAGAACTCAATATTTTTTAATACCATGTGGGAAGAATGATTATCCAAGAGCAACAGGACTCTTTGATCCTTTGATGGCCTAACATGATTTTTGAAATGGTCAAGGAAGAAGTGAAAATCATCCTCCTGCATCCATCCAGATCCGTTAGCTGTTCCTACTGAACCAACTGGGCCATCACGAATGAAATGATCTTGGAATTTTTTTCGTGGAAATATAGACATAGGCGGTATGTAATTTCGAACAGCATTTCCAGCCAAAGCTAATGTCTCTAAGGTTCCCCTTTCCGCCGATGTCATTGCACTGACCTGTTTTTCTCCACGTCGCGCTATTATTCTATCAGGCTTCTGAACAGTAGTTATACCCGTCTCATCGACATTCCAAATATCTTTTGCGTCAAGTTTATATTTGCTTAAGACACCCATATAAATATCAAAAAAGCAGCCACATTCGTTTTATTAAATCTCGAAGCGCGAGTTATGCTTGTGGCAATCTTAAAGATAAATCGGGATGTCGTTGCATGAACAGTTTAAGCCACACTTCTCCTGCTTTCTTATTTTCTTCCCATGACTGCGGAAATTTTTTGTTATATTTTTTCGCTAATAAATACGCCAAACTTCTTGTTTCCTTTGTTGTAAGCCCATAATTAGTTGCTGCACATGTCAACATATACTCACATAGTATATTTTCTTCTTCTTTTGTAAAAATCGTCGAGCTAACATAACCAACAGATGGAGCTTCGCTTGTTAAATTAGCTTGATACAATTTTTTCTTCTTAATATACCTTTGCAAGGTTGTTGAGATTGTAAGAAGATGCGGCATCTCTAAGACTTTTACCTCTCAATGTGACTTCTTCAAAGGCCAATTCATAAATTTCGGCACTACTCATACCCCTATCAGTCTTTCGTTTGCATTTATTTGGCATTCTGAAACGGAAAAATTATAATTTACTATGCAATATTACACCACAGAGCAAATAACATAACCGTGCTGCAAATACTAACAATAGTATTATAGAGTTGTGACATGCTGTCACAACTCCTAGGTGTAAAAAATCGTGAGTAGGTTAGAATAATAATTTTTAATGCCAAAATAAGATATCAATACAAAAAAAAAATAATACTGGACTAGAAAATTGAAACACAAAGCATGTGAGAAAAAATATCATAATGCAAACATAATACCTAACGGTATAATATGCAATCAAAATTTTGATAATAAACTTACTTTTTGCACTTTTTTGTGTACGAATGTTGTACACTCACAGCCGCTTCCCGTGAACTGTTTTCGCGTACCGAGTCACATAGCGAGTCTCGAAAACAACAAACGTACGCTGCTGCAAGCTCGCTGTTAGTTGTCAAATCCGAGAAATCGACTGTGTCACAACTCTCCTCTGTGACAAATCTCCTCGGTCTCCCTTCCTTACCTACCGTCGTACCTACTTAAAATATATTACGAAAGTATGAAATTCTGGCCAAAACGTTATATACTTTTTTAGAAAATATAAAGTGATTGTAACACTTAAATTAATATTAACATTAGCTATAGAATATAATAGGTCTACCGGAAAGTTCTGTCCACTGCGGTTACAATCAGTTTCAACAAGTATGCGCAAATTTCTGTGACACATATTTGGCTCTCTCTTTTGATCGCTAACAATGTATACACATTTTCGTCGCAGATGAACTAAAACGAAGATCATTCTTGTTAGTATTAAGTGAGACGCGATTGTGTACCCATGGCTACCGACAAAATTCATTTACGCCACTGTATTTTGTACGAATTCCAACAAGGAGGAAATGCTACAGAAGCGTATAGAAATTTATTGAAAGTGTTTGGTGAAGGTACAGTTTCTGATAGAACATGCAGAAGATGGTTCAAAAAATTTCATGTAGGTGATTTCAACCTTTCTGATAAGTCGCGCTCTGGGCGACCATCTTTGATCGACGACGATACTGTCAAGATCATATTAGAGCAAGATCCTTTTTTGACAACATCGGAGATTGCAGAAAGGCTTGATTCAGCTCAACAAACCATTTCCGACCATATTCGGAAACTAGGGTTTGTGTGGAAGTATTTGAGATGGGCGCCAGACAAGTTAAGTGAGAAGAATTTGAATGATCATCATAAATGCACATCTCTGCTTGCACGCAACAAAATCGAACCCTTCTTGAACCGGATCATAACTGGGGATTAAAAGTGGATTACCTATGAAAACATCATAAGAAAAAGGGCATGCCCCCTCTACCTCTAAACCGAAGTTGAGCCTGAACAAGAGAATGTTGTGTATATGGTGGGACATTCGAGGACCAATACATTTAGAGCTGTTGAAACCAAACGAAAGGCTAAATTCGGAGAGGTATTGTCAGCAATTGGATAAATTAAAAACAGCACTCCAAGAAAAGAGGCCGGCGATGTTCAATAGGAAGGACATCATACTGCTTCATGACAATGCCAGGCCACGTGCTGCTTTAGGGACTCGTCAGAAAGTCGCAGAGCTAGGCTGGGAAATTCTGTCGTATCCACCATACTCCCCAGACCTAGCACCATCTGATTATCACTTGTTTCTGTCCTTACAAAATTTCTTGCAGGGCAATGAATTCAAGAACGAAGAAGATATCAGACAAGCACTGGTTCAATTTTTGGCCTCTAAAGATAAAACATTTTTTTAAAATGGGATATACAAATTGCCATCACGCTGGCAAGAAGTCATAAATAATGATGGCAATTATATTATTCAATAAAGTTTGGATAAAGTATGAAAAAATGTATTCCTTTGTTTCATTCTAAAACGGACAGAACTTTTCAGTAGACCTAATATTAATTTAAAAGAGTAAAATCTAAACAGTTCAAGTGGGGAGTGAGTGGGGAGGGCAGCCTACGCGGCGCCCGCCCACCGCACCGGCCCCCGCGAGTGTCTATGCGTAGACAAAGTAGTAGTGACAGACAAAAGGAAAGACAACATTTAGCCCCGCCGAAACGCAAGGCAATCAAAAGAAATTTGAATGAAGTAGAAGTAGAAAATGATTGAATACATGAATTATCGGTAAAAAAAAAAGAAAAAATGAGCTTGAAGATCCCAATCTATAGTCCTTCAAAGGTATTTTGCCGCAACTAGCGTCACTTAATGACGATCAAATTTTAGAATTTCAGTCTGGAGTGATAAACCATTTACAAAATATTAAAAGTAGGAGATATGGTCAGTCAAACTACGGGTGGTCTCCATATTCACAAAGTTCTACACCACTCCTCACTACCACACCCAAGGTTATTTTAGTAGGTTGTATCATCCTGACTCTACACCAGCAGTAGAAGGTTCGCCTTCAGTAGAATCTACATTTAGCCAGGAGTCAGACTTACCAGATCTACCTCTGTTTTGAAATAAATCTGTAGGGATGCACTAGCCATAAAATTAAAATGCTTCAAGCCCCGTACATATGATTTTAATATGCAAAGACACACAAGAATTCTGGATATGACGTAGGTAGTACAGAAAGTTTTAAAGTCCGCTATTAGTAGATAGAAAATGAAAGTAGAAGAATTTAGAACACACTGTTAGAATACGGAAGTTAGCAAGCCAAAATAATACATTATTAGGAAAGCGTTCGCGACGGAATAAAGCGAGAGGGCGCAGCCTGCCGGCGTCTAGGATCGTAAGCGGGCGACTGATCGGCGAGAGCGCGGGCCGCGCAGCGCGAGGATAGCCGAAGCCAACCGAACGTATTGCCAGCCATTAATATAAAACTGAACTGCACGTCTGTCTATCAAAACATCGCCACAAATCTTTGTTTTTGTAAACCTTTTTGTCATTTTAAATTTTAATTGATAATAACAAAAATAAAAGTTCTTACTTTCAAAAGTAGAAGTTGTCATTCGGAAATGAGTAAAAAATTTTGATTCGTCTTCTTGTAGCTGACGCCCAAGAGCACCTCTACAAAATCTTTGCCTTAATAATGGATGTATAACGCCGGGGCTTCCTCCGACGCAGACGACCATAGTACCAATACAACACGACAACTTCCATACTCGTAGAAAGTAGGGGATACATTGAAGAACGAAAGTCTAGTAGCGTCGAATCTGTTAAAATCGGTCCTGTAAATGTTGTGTGAACATTACCTCCAGTAGCGACGGATCCGTTAAAATCGGTCCTGTAAATGCTGTGTAAATATTACCATCAGCAACAACGGATCCGTTAAAAACGATTCTGTAAAAACGGACGTTCTATGTGTACGCGTCCTTAGTTGTAATCGTATCTTCCGTATTCACCGACATGACGTTGCCGGATATTATGTCTTCTTTTCGCTCTCATTGGCCGATCTCGATCATAGATACTCGCGGTCTCATTGCATGAGTTGTTTCGCCGCCAAATTAAGTTGCATTCCTTTTATGATATGCCGGTGATGCTACGTTCCCGCCATTATTTATCGACGTATTCGACGTACATTTCGATGCTATATATCCAAACTTATTACAACGGAAACATTTTAATTGCCAAAGCTAAAATTGGAATTTTCAGCTGGTGGCCCCATATTTTTTTTCATTAATTAAATCTTAAGTACTGTAAATACTATTTGCGCGTGTGTTTATGGTCTTATATATATATTATATATTATTATATATATAGTATATATATTATATTTCACATAATATAGTTATACATCACGCGACGTCGCGTGATGGGCCATGTGAAGTGTACATTTATCCTTACGGGCCCCATCACGCGACGTCGCGATATGGGATATCTTAGCATTTTTATGCAATTATGAGTTCAAATGCAATAAATTGAAAATATTATTAGTATTAATTATTTTTATTGGAATCATATAACACAAAAATCAACTAAATATCAAAGAAACATGCAACATAAAAAAATCTTCTAAATATTTTGGACTCATCTTCTATAATTATAATCAACAGCAACTTTAGAAAAGAACTACTATAAGAACTTACTATATTAGGGTAACAATTAGGAACATATATGTGGGAATGGCTAGTTATTAGCAATTTTTATTTATGATTAAGCTGGTGACATTGATAGAACACGATTTGATGGTGAAGATGTCAGAGAGGGACGACGGATTTAAGACGAATTGTTTTATTGGTGTGAATTAAAATTAAATTATAAAACAGGAAAATCTGGCTATTTTTCAATCGTACAGCCCACATATATTTCTTTTCAGTCTTAGTAAACACGTCAGATTTCAAGGTTTATCAAAACAAAAATAATAATTGGTAAATTAGTTTTTGGTACAAGTATGTAAAATAAAAAAAAAACAGTCCAGGCACATAGGTGGACTACCAGGACAATCCTTACATTCCATCGTTTTATTTTTGTAGCAATTTCTACAATCTTTGCGTGCGACTGCTTGCACTTTGTACCA
>PDGT01000113.1:345494-453124 GCA_003671415.1 Megathymus violae | reverse complement strand
ATCACGACATTGTTGGTTGGGTTTCCAATGACTTTGACTCAAGACTTCGATTACTGATGCTCCTGGGGGCAAACACTCTTTTCTGGCCGTTACTACAGTTTTCAACCACCAAGAAGTTTAAAGTAAATGGGTTAGGTTTCCTCAAACTCGTCAAGAAAGAGATGTTAATTAAGAGAAGGTATAAAAATTGATTAATTAATCATTCTTTTTCTTTGAAACTATCTTGTCTATTTACACTTAGAATTTACTTTTAACTTCATGTCATTATTCGATTTTTTGAAAAATTCAACATTTCAGCCATTTTACGGTTTATTGAAGGGGCTCATGTGGCCATAATTAGAAAACGGATAGAGATTCTTTAATAGGAAACATTTCCACTATAGAAATGTTATGATTGGTAAGGCAGTGCTTTTAATTAATATTTAACTGTGAATCTTTTCTTGACAAATTGCTTATGTTCTTTGTATTTTTATATTTTTTCAGATAGGTGATGCAGATTTAAAAACTATTTCAGTAGATGTTTCATTTGAAGGAGCATCACATAATAGTTTTGTTTGGAATCAGCATCCCACAAAGCAACATTTAATTAATTTCAACAATAACGGAGAAAATGTATATCTATTAGGCTTGTATTGAAATTAGTTCAAATAAAAACTCATTAAGAATTTATGTAGAAAATGTTTTAATTAATATTATTTTTAGCTAATTCTAGATATATTCGGAGAGAGTACATGATGACACCTATCTATAGTGAAGGTTACGGTGCACTAAATAATAAAGTCTTTAAAACTCAAATGTACTTTTATTAACTATACATTCTAAAATAAAATACACAGTAAAATATAAAAATTATCTTTAGCTTAAATAGACTAACATGGAAAAAAAATGCAAGTATATATTTAATAATTCACAATTGAGTAGTCCACTTGCAAACCACGCTAAGTTAAAAAAAGGGTTTTTTTGTAATGACTGTCGTTGTATTGGATTTTTAAAAATGTTATTCTGTAATTTATTATACTACTTCAAAACTCGCTACGTTACGTATAATTTGAGGCTAAATACGGTATACTCTTGCAAAAGTCGCTATAATATTTGACAGTTCACTTTCAAAACTTTCTAAGTTACTGTTCACTTGCAAATGGCGCTAAGACGCCAACATCCTCGTGCAGATGCCGCCATCTTGTCTCAATCAGTACGCTTCGCTTGATGCTGTTGGCGCGCACGCACGTATCTACTAAATAAAATATTCAGCTTTTTAGCAATTTTGTGTCGTGAAAATGGAATTTTATGAAAACGAAGTTATTCTTGCACCTAATAGAAGAGGGCGTAAGAAAATATCCGATAAATCTACTTGGAAAAGAGAAGTTGAAAAATCAAAACGGTAAGTTACAGTTTTATATTTCGTTATTTTATTGTTTGAAAACTATTGGCGAAGTCTTAAGTGTGTACATCGAATAGTGTCTAATTTTATCAACGCTCAACCAAAAAAGAGGGGCTGTTATGAGTTTAAAGTGTCTTTGTATCATTATGTCTGTGTATAGCATGCTGCAACATCACACAATAGACCTCCTAACCAACTTACAGCACAGATATCGCGTTTGGGCTCAATGCAATGGTATCAATGAATAGGATGTAGAATTGTAGCTGCATGGTGATCAATAGTCTGTAGTGTCGGGGTTCTGTAAAATTTTAATTTGTATATTATTGAACTAGTACTTTATTTTTCACTGTTTTGTTGCAGATATATGACTAAAGGACCACCAAAGATACTACACTGCGTCCATGAAAATTCAAAACAGGGTTATAAGTGTAACGAGTTGACGACTCAAGACTATAGTACCTAAGTTTTACAGACATTTTTATGCATCTTGAAACAAAATTGCTCAAGATACTTTGGAGGATGCTTGCTGGCCTTAATCGCTGGTCATTAATATAAATGAGTGAATTCGACTGTAGAAACAATTTTTTGATAATTTGAGTACACGTTTATACAGTACAAGGTGTCAGGAGCAAGAGAGAATATTTTTCTATTAAGTTACAGAATTTTCTAGCTTTACCACAGACTTCTTATACACAGACTACTTAAAACATAGCATAGAGTAACACATTTATATGGATTACAATTACTGACACCACAATACATTTTTATTAAAATATTGCACAGCTCAAACTCCAAAAAAAGAAGGCAAGAAAAAACTTAAACAATACGTTATTTCATTCCCAAGTATGAAACAACTATTGGGGGTAAACGCTCCATCAAATTAAAGAAACTGTGTCAAAAAACAATGACAACACTTTTAGAAATATCTAAAGACAGAATAGAAAGAATTTGCAAAAGACATTTAAATACTATGGAACTGCCGAAAGAAAGAAGAGGTGGTGATAGAAGATCTTCAAAGTATTCAGGTCGAACAGAATCTGTTAAGTCATTTATAAAGGGTCTGAAATCCATAGAATCACACTACACAAGAGGAAGGTCTACTGTACAATACCTAAGCAGTGACCTTAGTATAAAAAAATTACACAAATTTTATAACAATGACCCACAAAATGTTCCGATGAAATACGAATTTTTTCGGAGAATATTTATTAAATATTTTAATTTAAGTTTTCAGACACCGGCAGCAGATTAAAAGAAAATATCAAACGTGACAATGTTTCAGCTACAAGTTAAAAGTCAAAGCCTTTTATACTAGCCTCAAGACGCAACATGCCAATGAAGTGATAGTATCTTTTGATTCTCAAAAAAATCTGGTCCTACCCAAAGTGCCTACTTTAGTCGACAACTTTATGCATATAATCTAACAATCTGCTAGGGGCCATCTTGCAGCCCTCAAAATGATTCAAATACGTTTATATACACGTGGCTCGAAACAGAGGCTTTAAAAGGATCCAATCGGATTGCATCACCATTAAATTAGTGGTTAAATACCACTTTCGATAGCAGTATTGGAGCACATTAAGTTATTTTGTGACGGTTGTGGGGATCAAAATAAAAATTCCACAGTTATGGGAATGTTGGCATATTGGTTTAAAACAAAAGCTCCAAATCAAATAAAAAAAATAACTAATATATTTCCAGTAGTTGGGCATTCCTTCTTGCCAGCAGACCGTATATTTGGCAATATTGGAAGAGATGTTTATTTTCATATTTTCAAAAAATATGGTACAGTTATCAGACTCGGAAGTGACTTCCAATTTTACGACTCGAAAACAAGCGTTACAAAAGTGCTTAAAGTACCAGGTTCTTGGCATTTTAAAGTTAATGCTTCCAAACGATTTGTCTTGAGAAAAGATAAGAATAATAAAATTCGGATCAAAGGTGAACCTAATTATGTATCTGAAGTGGTCAACTATGGGAATGTGTGTAAAAGAGGAAAGTCTTATGAAAATGTCAAACCTACTTTGATCATTATTGGGACTTCCTTTGAAAGTAGAAAAATTAAATGATGTTAGAAAACTACTGGTTAAACATTTTCGAAAAAACTGGATTACTTTTGAAAACCTTCAATATTACAAGTTCCTAGAAGAAGAAAATGAAAGTAATGTAATAGAAACTGACTCTGAAGAAACACTCATGGAAGATGAAACAAACATAAGGGTGTAAAAAACTAAGTTGTTAAAATTACCGATTACGAGAAAAGTGTTTAGTGTTAAGACTTAAGTGAAAAACTGATTCAAAACTGTTTATGTTAATTCCATACAACTGCAAACCTATCTTGTTACAAATACTTTTGCAGAACTTGCTATGTTCAATTTTAATATTCAGATTAAAAGAATTATATTATACCGAGATTTTATTTTTTATAATAAAATAATTTCTAAATAATACCACTTTAGAATTATTATAATGTAACAACATTTTATTAACTTACTTTTATAGTGTATGTTTTAATTAAATTTCTGAATTAATTAGTCAATCAATTAAGCGCATTTTGCAAGTGGACTACTCAATTATTAGTCTGGTATCTTTTCAGCTATTTCTAAACAAGTATTGGCTATTGATGTTAAAGCATTTGCTATATTTCCTATTTGTTGTGTAACAAAATATAACTGCCAAACATATACATCATATTTCTAAAATATTTGTAGGATATTAATCCTTTAAACATTTCCAAGTAATAACTTGGAAGAAAAACAACTTTTCGTAAAAAAATCAGTGTAATACTATGTATATTTAGTGTACTTACCACATTCACTTATATTGTTGAATAAAAACTTAACTTACAATTAAAAAATAAGCCTCATCTACTTAACCAACCGCGAACAATATTTTAAAGATACCTTGTATTTTTACGTGTACACCGCACAAACGCCTCAAATATAAATAAAACTCGCCACGGAGGGCAACCCTCTTTACTCCCAATTTGAATTTGGAGAACTTTTAAAGTGCTGGTTTTTTAAATGATGTAGGTAATACTGCCGCGTACAGCCAAGGATTTGTTCATTTTATTGTAACAAATATACAGTTATTAAAGTGCAAGATTATATAGTCAGTGTTAAATTTAAAGAGTAAAATAATTATTCATATTACATTTATTTTTTAGCTTTGTATTTAAAAAGATTCAGCCTTTTAAGGTTCTATTACCCATCTATCGTAATGAGTTTAACAACACTAGTGCGGTCTGGTGCATAGCTAACTTCATGCGCTAAAATGCAATCGCGCAGTAATACTGATTTCAATCCGACATTGACAATATTGCTTTCAAGAGTACGAAGTCTGTATTGATAATTGGAATTGTATTGGCTATAAAATGGAATTAAAATTAACTTCAAGAGTAAGGCTGCAGACTGACCATTTTCTTTTTTATTTTTCGCTGGCCGCTATCTTTGGAAGTATTTTTCATGTCATTTGTAGCTATGCCGTAGTCTGCAAATACCGGTAGAAATTCTTCATATATCTCATCCGATTTTTCGCAGTAGAAAGCTCTGGCATTGGATTGCAGAGCATAGGGAAAAACATGAAGAATGGAAGAAACTGTAGCAGTATCAGATAATTTACACTGAACACCATAGTATTTTGTCATACTTTTATTTTTGGTCGGTAGTTTATTTTCTCATGAGCATCTCTTCAGTGGCATTACCGTGATCTCGATGTTTTAGAAAAGCGAAAAGTAGCAATTGTTTTCACAATTCCCAAGGATAATCGTCATGAAGAATACGATTATTTGTCCCCGCGGTCTATAAACTAAGGCCCCAATGGCACGGCAACTCTGACTCTATTACAATGTCACCCATGCAACGACACATCTTCTTCACTCCACTACTGAAAACCAAGGGGAAGAACAGTTTATGTGTATGTGTGACAGCTAATGAAGCCCTTCATCGATACCCTACAACTCAGCTGGTCTTTCTGGGGGACTTTAACGCTTGTTATCAGAATTGGCAGTTCCCATACCAGAAGACCGACCGTGCCGTGCCGATCGACGTGGAATTTTGCCATGTCAATTGGTATCCCCAAATCAGTCACACAGGTAATTGCCTGGACCTTCTGATGACAACCGATCCATATCTATCTAGATGTAACTCACAGGTCTCGTTCCCATTGGGTAACTCCCGATCACTGTCTGGTGAAATCTGTATCGTTATACATATACTCCGCTCCTGAACACAACTTCCATGGTGCCTGGCGAGTATGGCATTGCCGTGCGACCTTTCTTTGCATCATATATTTGACGGCAGGTCTGCTCTTCTTCTGAAGATCACAATCGCGCAATTCACTACGCGCGGCTAGACTCGCGTGTAACTCGCCTCATATAAGTTTTAGGTAGATTCTAAGATATAGAGGTGATTATTAAAAAGACACAGTAATTTAAAATTGATTTATTTATCTTTTACATACACGAATATTTAATGACACACAACGTCAATTCTGACGTTTTGATTTAAAAAGCGCAAACTCAACATACATACTCTATCAATTCTCTACTACCTCACAGTATTAATTATTATTTTAGATTTGTCATTATAATACACCTGTCATGATACTTGATAACAATATAGTATTAATTTCCTTATTAGTCCATATCATTGTATTGACGGTTCTACTGTTTAATACACGAGTTATCATCACCACATTCCATATATGTACTATGTATAACCACATGTAACGTTTTTTTTCGAATATAAGTATGTGGCAGAAAATAATAGCAAGATACTGAAAGACAGTAGTAATTGAATTCATGAAAAAATTAAAAAATCGATTAAAAAAATCCACAGATTAACCTATTTTTATGAATGAAATAGATTTCAATCAAGATTAACCTGTATAGTGACATTCCATGTATGCAATTAAAATTCTTTTTTCGAACGTGTTTAAAAAGGACTAATTAGGCCTGGCATATTATTAGTTAATATTTCTATTATTATTATTTTGTCAACTAGCCCTTAAACGCAAACGCGTATCCTTCACCGAATGAGTGAGGTCCTCTGTTTTGCGCTTCTATTTCATTTTCATGGTACTGTAAAAAAATTCGTACAATTAATAACATCACCATAGCTAAAACAAAGACTGTTTGGATGAATATGATCATTTCAAAAACTACTAACTCAAATTTAAAGCAATTTGCATCAATATATTGTAACTGAATAAATATATTTTTTTTAGTACACAAACTGAATAAACTTGTAAGCAATGACATGCATGTATCAGCTTATTAGGGATATATTGCACGATCGCCCAATTTAAATATGAACAGCATTGAGAAGGATCCACCTGGCAAAAATTCCAGCATTTTTGTAAAATCGTTTGTCCTGATACCATTAATTTCTAAAAATTAAGATGTAAGAATCACTGTGTTAAAGCAAAACTCACAATTATCATTTCATCGACTGTGGAAACCAATACATTCTACACTTTATTGAAGAAACCACACCATTTCCAAACAGATGGTTGTGTACATTTCAAATGAAATAAACTATTTGATTTCAACAAAATAAGGTTAGCACGTATTAACAATGATGGCTATATAAGCTTCTTATTGTATTACGGAGACTACAAATCCAAAATAGAATGTATGTGGAGCTGTACTGAAGCTATGTAAGAGATTGAAGTGGAGTAAGAGACACAAGTGAAGACAAGACAAAATGAAGACAAGAACAATAAAGCTCAACTTAACAACAATTTTATCGACAAACAGTTAAGTAATCAAGTTATCTGGATATAGTTTCAATATTGTAACATAAATGCCACTACGACTAGTTTCCATAAAAGAAAGAGAAATAAAAATATAACTTGTCAAATATTCAACTATGATCTGGCGGTAATTTTTGTGTCTTCTTATTTAGGTAATGACAAATTTGAAATGGAATAAAGAATACAAGTTAAAATTATGGACTAATAGAGAAGTTATTGTAAAGTAGTTGATAATCAAGCAGAAAAGCTTGATGGTATGTAGTCACTGTCGTCTATAGACATTAGTAGCATCAAAGAAATCACCGATGCGTCACCGATCGAAAACAAACCCACATTATTCCTGGCTCTCCGACACTGTGACCAAAACGCGTTTGATAAACCTAACGATAAGAACCGGGATTGAGCTTAACGTACTCTCCAAAGCACAAGACGCTCAAGAAATTAAATTTTCTCCTACTTTTCTGTGAACTGGAAAGTCGTCGCATTAAGTTATCGACAAACAAACCTGTCCATCATTTTGTCCATCTCTAGTTTGCCAGTTTTGAATAAAGTACTGTCCCCCTGCACCTCCTTGCTGTTGGTTACTTTCACTCTACATGCAAGAAAAAATAGTGGTTTAGTGGTCTAAGATCTTTATTATACTCATTAAGAATTTTACCATTCACTCACTGAGAAACTTATCCATAACATTTGTGTTGATAAGGCGTACAAAGAGAACATGACTGAAATTTAACTTAGAAAATGGCTTGTTAATACGGCATTATTATACTTAGATTATATTATAGATGCTACTTCCAAGTAAAATCGTTCATGTTAAATAAGAGTAGTAGAACACAAATATAAAGTGTAAAGTACTAGGTGTGGCATTATTTCTAAACATCTGTAATCAACTTCAAACACCAATAATGTGACAAAGTCGGGTATAGCGTATGCTATTTTCAGACTGAGCAGAAAAGTAAGACATGGGAAGGATTTTGTTTCGCAGAGAAATTAATAAGTCTGGCTAATTCATGGCTAACGATAAAACGATTCGACTGCTATGTATTTGTAGTGTGCTGCAATCAAAACAAAAATACGATACCTGCTGCGGCTGTGTCCAGCGCTGCTGTGGCTGCTGCTGATTGTACACTTGTTGCAGCTCGTATTGCTGTCGTTGTTGTTGGTACGCTTGTGTGTAATAGTTATCTGGAACGACAGCGTCATTAAAAGCCAATTAAGCATTAAGCAGGAAGCAATAGTTTTTTAGTTGCGAAGACATTTGTAATCTGTTGTGTCATGCATTTTGTTATTTTACAAAATTTAAAACAGTACTAATTTTATCAACGATCTTAGATGTTTATTTTTTATCTTTTTGTACGTTTTAATTAGTAATATCGTTTTTTACTCTTTAATATTTCCAAACGTGTCTTATAACTTCAACTAAGGATTTATAAACAGAACACACGCAGTCATTTATAAGCTTTATGCTATTGCATACTGCAACTTGAAATAATTTAGATGTTAACAATTCGGTGACAATTTTCTTCTTTACACATTGAAAAAGGAGTGTATTTACTCATATACTAAAATTAGAAAGTAACAGTGCGAATTTTGTATTTGTGTGTAAGGGAAAAGTAATTTTCGGAATAGGACTGTAAAAAGTGATAATAATTTAATTATTTATGACGACAATGTACTTATACAAAAAGTTCCTAATATATGTATATGCGAAGCATATGCCGTAGATATTAAGAGAATTATGGACCAAAAGGCCGAACATTACACACTTAAAATATAAGTCCATTACGAGTACTTCGACTTCTTTGTATTGTACCAAACAAACAATCAACTTAGTTCAAATTATGTCAGATAATTATGTAGAGGAATAGGTGATAGATATAGCATAATCGGATACTCAGCAGTTTTCGTGTACATAAACGTACATTAGCGTATGTCGATCGCAAATATTGTGGGTACTGCGTATAAACTAACGGGATTTACCTTGTGTTTGAGGAGGAACCGGCTCCGGGCTCTTTGGCAAATGACTACCCTCAAGAATCTGGTAGCAGAAAAACAAATATTAAATAACAAAATGCAGAAGGCCTCAAGGAAACTCATGACGGAGAATATTTTTAATATTGTTTGTGCTTGCGGAATAATCTAAATCTATTTCTTTATTAACATTTAACATAAAATTACTTCACAATGTTATAATTTAAATGCACATTCGAACTAATTAAAATAATTGATTTTCATAATACTTTTAGGTTACAATATAGTGATTAAGTGCATGAACGCCTTGCTGCTATCATGTTCCTAATAGCTCTTGACTTGTGAATTGACTTGTAACCACCACATTTTTAGATATCACTTCATCGCAGGTAAAACAAGAGCACGGAAGTGGACACGGTTATTATTGCGCCTAATACAGTAAGACATTGAGATTACTATACATAAATAAAAGATACTACATTTTTGAACAATCTAGATTGGTGATTATTGACGCATAGTAAGACGGTAAAAAGTGTAATGGGGAAAAATCGCCTCCGCTACCCTCGAGCCATCCCCGTTAGTAAAAAGAACTTTATATTACGGAAAACTGATAGCGATACATCCTAAACTATACGAGGATATAAAAGCTCACTGCTCTCCTCTGAGCAGCATAAACGACACATTAAATTTTCGTGAAATACACACACAGTTTATTAAGCACGATGAAATAAAATCAAGAAACTAATTACGACCAGATAAAATCTAATATCAGTATAATCACAAATGACATTTTGAAAGTAGAAGTTATATGAAATTGAATCCGAAAAAGGAGAATGATCAAAAGTGGGCCATGATTGCGTCTTAACTATGGATTTATACTGATCTACTAATTGATTTGAAGCAACACATTGTGCGCGAAACTAAGGATGGGAATAGATATTCATAGTGCAATATCGATCATAGCATCGACGAAAGCTACTTATCGATTCCCGATATAAAAACAACAAAAAAAATCATGCAATAAAAAAGTATAGGATTATTATAATAATAATTTATTATGAATTATTTTAAGATATTATTCTACTTTGTTCTGTAGAGAAGGGATTGGGAAGAACCAATAGAACAATTTCTGTACGTTTGCATATATTGTAACGTAACAATAATATAAAGAAATATGATAAGTCACTAATCCACTAACTCACTATTATTCGGTTGAATACAATATTGTTTAACATCAATACATGAAAATAATAGCAGAGCTTTCTCTTATTCCGTAAACGGGTTTTAGTTTCTTTAATTGTTTTTTAATATCGCGTAATGTCGATCATAATTGATTATGATCGAATATTTCTCAATTGTCTATAAGCAAACAAAAGTCAAAACAGTACAACACCTATGTTTAATGTTTTAAGTGTCCTTATAATGTTAACCCAAATCAATGAGGTACCAAACTTGACACTTGTCGAGTTAGATTAAGAATTTATGCGATTTTTTTCAAAAGACTTAACAATATGAAGTTGAATAATATAATTTACGCTAAGATTAAATTATTTTTTGCCGCTCCATAAAGTAGTGTCGATTTAAAATTGAACGTAAAATCTCTTAAAATTAAATGCGTAATTAATTGACTACTGATTTCATGAGATAGTCATTTCTACGATTATCCTACGAAATATTCGTATACACTCAGTTACCTGGAAGCCTTCCTTGCCCGCGCGGTACTTTAGCTTGACTAGCTGTCCGGTTGGATCTTTATACTGATAAGCGCCTACCCTGGAGCCGTCCGGTTCGATCACCTCACCGGCTGCGAGACCATTGTCTGAAGCGTACTCGAATTGAAAAGCACCCTCTGGTAAATAAAAAATAATAATTTCAAACAATTTAGTTACATGATATGAGGTAATTATCGCGATACCGAAATTTATTCCAAATTATTTATACAGTAAGATTCCACCATGAGGAATTCTGATAGAGAGTACTTAGAACAAGTGAATAAATACAAATAATAACCATTACAATTTAATCACATTTAAACGTTGCAGAACCTTAAAATATAAAGAATACCTGAAGATAATGATTGTTTGTGATGTAAAATTGCGGCTTGCTGTTCCTTTGATATACCGTATGGAAGCCGCCACGGCTCCGGTTTCGGTATATCGGGTCCTAAATCCAGGCAACATAAAATAAATAGGTTAGTTTTTTGTTACAAGTTAAAAGTTAAGATAAATTTAGACCAATTTCAAACTGATATCGTGTATGTCCAAGAACGCTCGGGTTCGCTTGATATTACTAAGTTAAGTATGCTACTGCTATATCAATAAAAGCAGCCAAATCAGGCTTGCGTGTAGAATTTTATTCTCCAGGAATATTTTCAGTTTCCTGATATATGCATAATAGATGAACATAAAAACTCGATTTTTAGATGTTTTTATGTAAATTTTATTGATCCTCTCCCAAATTTTACAATCAGTAAGTTCGGGAATGAAAATTAAAGGACTGGAGATGTCTTTTATTATGATATCTTATTTTTTTATATATATCATACTTATTATAAGTTTTCATTGGAAAGCCCAAAAATAATGCGCTTGCCTCTCCATTTTTCTTGAGCGGGTGGTGGTCCGGTAGGTCTCCACGCGGAGGCGGAGGTTCCTTGCGGGATGACATCGTTGGGTCTCGTAGGTGTGAATAAGCCACTGTTGTACGATTCTGCCTATAGGTCAATAAATACAAATTAACGCCCACGATACATACAGACATACGATATAGACACACACTATGATTCCCGTTTTGGTAAGGTGGCATAGATATACACAAACACAAACTCCTACATGGAGTAAAACGTTTATCTGTTACTACTATCTGCTTTATACCATGGCCATTACTAAATATAATAATACCAAAAGGTGATGTTTTATATTTGTTTACACCATGCGCTACGTAGGAAATCCTAGTCGCCAGTACAGTTGTATGAATGCCAGCGCTGATGTAAATACTAGTAACCTACTCAATTTTTTAAATTAATTTTATATACTATATGTAAAGAAAATATATGTCTTTAAGGTTTTTTTTTGTAAATAAAAACTCTTTAGTACGTTATATCCAGGTGTTAGTAAAGTACACTCGCGTGCAACCGAATCGACTCACCCATACAAAATAGACAAACAGTGTGTTTTTATTAAAAAAAAAAAAGTTTATAAAAGGTATTTTTTTATTAAAGCCTATTCTTTTACCTTTAAATTAACACATTTATCATTTTAATCCAATCACCACTTTGGAAAATATCGTGGCATGAACGTAAGTGCGTAAAATTTACTGCTTGCAGTACTAACGAGTTGCGCTGTGCCACCCCCTATATAAACCCCCCTAAGCAACGCACCCTTATCAGTCGCTTATCAGAAGTTGCCCTGAACACATTTCCGCAAGATACGATTACCAGTTCGCCGCCACTATGGATATAAGACCAGAAGAAGTCGCCCAAGTTGTCCTTTTGGTACAACAGGGCTTTAGCCAGCGAGAAGTCGCTCGTCGACTAAATCTGAGCCAATCTGCTGTATCCAGGGTATACAGAAGGTTCCAAGAGACAAATTCTTACTCTAGGAGGCCAGATAACAGTCGGCGCCGGCGTACTTCCGAGAGAGACGACCGTTTTATCGTCTCTACAAGTCTCAGAAATCGCCATCTCACCGGTGTTGCTGTACAGCAGCGCCTGAGAGAGGTTCGTGGAGTCGCTATCAATTAATGGATGGTTAGAAGACGGCTAAAAGATGCCAACCTGACTCCAAAACGGCCTGCCAGAGGCCCCAATTTGACCACAGCCCACCGACAAGCTCGCCATGCATATGCTCGCGAACACATCGGTTGGACAGCTGAACAATGGCGATCGGTCCTGTTCACTGACCAGTGCAGAGTGTGTCTGCATGGCAGCGACAGGAGAGCTCGAGTCTACCGGCATCCAGGCGAGCGATTTTCGCAATGTTGTTTCGCCGAAACAGTGTCCTGTGGCGGTGGTTCGTGTATGATGTGGGCGGGCATTTCTGTCGAAGGAAAAACAGCTCTTGTTTTCATCCCTAGTGGAGGCCGAGGAGGCGGTCTGACTGCAGACCGATATGTGGAAGACGTTCTCCTTGAACACATCTTTCCCTATGAAGGCTTCATAGGAGATGGCTTCCTTCTTATGAACGATAATGCCCGCTGCCATACAGCACGAATCACACGTCAGTTACTGGACGAAGTTGGTATTGAGACCATGGAGTGGCCGCCACTCAGCCCTGATCTCAATCCTATTGAACACATATAGGACGAGCTAAAACGCAGAGTGCGGACCAGAAATCCAGCGCCTGCAGACATTGTAGAGCTAAAGACAGTGCTCGAAGAGGAGTGGGAGGCTCTCCCTCAAGATCTGGTAGTCTGGGTTATCAGGTCGATGGGGAACCGTCTTAGAGCTGTTATTAAGGCTAGGGGGGGCAACACTAATTATTGATTTCATAATTTTATCATAACTTTTGGTTTTCATTTAATTTTAATTATCCTTTGTTTTTTTCACTAATTAAATTTTTGTTACCTTGTGAATTGAATTCGAATAAATTCGCAAATATTGCACAGATTCTTGAGATTATGGTATCATTTTAAAGCCTATGAAATAAGCTTTAAATATATATATATATATATATATATACCTACAGTTTCTTTATTCATTAAAAATATATTACACCATTTATGCATTTTGTAGAGGTGAGTCGATTCGGATGCACGCGAGTGTAGATGATATTTTTTTTTAATTCATTCTTTTGTTTGTGTAGGGACACATTTATGCTACGCAAATGTAATGTAAGTACGTACACAATGGATAGCGGTGGCTGCGCCCTCCGCATAAGTATGTAAAAACAGTCGCAATTATACGGAGTAACGGAACGGTCGCGTATTCATTTCAGCCGTTCTGATAGTGACCTCAAGTCTAATATTAACAATCACATATAAACCTACATTGGTGACCCCGTTTTTGAACATTGTAAAGTGGACTAAATTTTTTTTAATAATGAATCCGCAAAATATCCTTCCGCAAGCCAATCCGCAGGCGGCGTTACCGCCGGTGTGTACTCAAGGACTTAAGAGTGAAACTCGTGAGGAAACAGCGTTGGCGAGCATCACCGTCTCCTCTAGGATTCCTGATTTTTGGGCAGACCAACCGCGACTCTGGTTTGTCCAATTCGAGGCTGTCGTCGAGAGCCAGAAGCTCAGCGATGCAGCCAAACAGAATTTGGTGGCTACGAAATTAAATGAAACGGCCATACAACAAGTAAGTGACCTTCTATTGTCACCACCACAGGCACAAAAATACAATAGCCTTAAAGATCGCTTGCTACAAGTTTTTGAAGAGTCGGAGACAAGGCAGTTCCAAAAACTGTTAAGAGAAATGGAATTGGGGAGTCAAAAACCTTCTTAGTTGCTTCGCCGGATGAGAGACCTGGCGCGAGGAAAGATTCCTGATCCCACTTTTCAGATTATGTGGAACAGCCATCTTCCAACAGCCGTGCAAGCGGTTCTAGCTGTCACGGAGGTGGAGAACCTTGAAAATTTGGCAATAGTGGCAGACAAGGTTATGGAAGCGTCGCGACCAGTTATGTTAGCAGAACTCGCAACCAACTCAACTTCCAACGATTCCGGTTCAACCCAGAACTTGATTACGATACCACAGCGGTTAAGCGTCGAAGTTGCCGAGCTACGCCGCTCCAGACAACCGCAGAGAGGTAGGGGTAGAAGTAATAAATTTAACCGGTCAAGGTCAAGGACTAGAGAGTCCAGCCGAAACCGTAAACACCCTGAATGGTTTTTATCGGTACGGAGTTAAGGCTGCTAAATGCGTCGAGCCGTGCAACTGGAAGAATGCAAAATCGACCAATCCAGCGGAAAACTAGATGCGATACAACCAAAGGCAGAGGTTTATGTTGGTACTTCCCATTACCGCCTATGTGTAACCGACAAAAACACTGGGTTTCGATTTCTAATAGATACGGGTGCCGACGTGTCGGTTCTTCCAGTGTCAAAAAAGTGCGTGCCGGAAAATATCGCGAGTGACAGTTATAAAGTTTACGCGGGAAACGGCACGGAGATAAAAACCTATGGCACAAGTACGTTAGTTTTAGATCTTAATTTAAGGAGGGCATTTAGATGGACGTTTATACAAGGTGGGCCAAAAGAAGTCATCCGATGTTGTTTGGCTCTAATTTTTTTTTCTAAATGAAAAACTTCGATTCTGTTTTTGATTATGTTTTTTGAACCTTTAGAATTTTATTGGTCAAGTCGAGAAGATGATATCGCCCAAATGGGCGCCGTCACCATTGATTGCCATACGGGCTCGTTTTATGGCATGTTTCATCACTTCGGCGAGAACTTCGGGCGACAGATTCTCGCACTCGTGTCGAATGTTGTCCTTGAGGGCTTCCAGGGTCTTGGGCTCGTTCACATAAACACGGGACTTCAAAAAAGCCCACAAAAAAAGGCTGGAACGGTTAAGTCGGGCGATCTTGCGGGCCAGTGGAAATCGCCAAAACGAGAGATGAGGCGACCCGGGAACGCCGCCTTCAGAATATCGGTTCTGGCTCGCGCAGTGTGTGCCGTTGCTCCGTCCTGTTGGAACCACATGTCTTCCAGTCCTAATTCGTCCAATTGCGGCAGAAAAAACTCGGTTAACATGGCCCTATAGCGCGCACCATCCACTGTTGTCGTTTGACCATCGTTGTTCTCGAAAAAAAATGGCCCGATGACTTCTCCAGCGTGAGCAGCGCACCATGCAGTCACTTTGAACGGGTGTAATGGCTCCTCGTGCATTACTCGTGGATTTTCGGTGCCCCAGAAGCGATAGTTTTGCTTGTTCACGTACCCGCTTAGGTGGAAATGAGCCTCATCGCTCATTATGATTTTGGTCGAGAATTCGTTCACTTCGTCCTCGAGATTGAGGATGGCTTGGGCGTAGGTTACACGCGTTTGGCGGTCGACAGGCAGCAGCCGATGCACGGACTGGACTTTGTACTAGAACATGCGCAGGTCTTTGACCAAAATTCGCCTTAGGGACGACCGGCTGATGGCTAATTGCGAGGCGCGGCGTCTGGTCGATGTTTCCAGCGACAGCTCGACATCCTCGGCAACAGCGGCGATATTCTCGGCAGAACGGGCGCTCCGAGGCCGGCCAGTCTTGGCAACGTCTCGTGTGGTCCCATACTCTTCAAGGTTGGTGACCAAACGGCGCAGTGTTTGCGCAGTCGGTGTCGGACGACCGGGGAATCGGCGACGGAATTCGGGCTGCGCCAACACCACAGACGAATTGTTACGCAAAAAAATAGACACCATTATTCCTTGTTCTTGGGGAGTGTATCGCTCCATGGCTTGTTCACTTGTATTCTACATCTGTCTAGTTCACAAATGTCAAAACAGATTTGACATTGGCCGCCATTTGCAAAAATAAGAGCATAGAGCAATAGGGTGATTTCTTTTGGCCCACCTGTTAGTAGCCGCGGTCAAACAACCGATAATTGGTGCCGATTTTTTGGCCATTATGGGTTGTTGGTTGATTTGAGCGCACGTAAGTTGAGAGATCAAATTACCCATCTAAACGTCCTCGCTTCGATAGTTAATTATAGTAATTATGAATCTTCGATTAAGACTTTAGATTGTAGAAATATGTGGCATGAACTTTTATGTAAGTACCGAGATTTAACAAAACCAGTATCGTACAAAGATACGCCCAAACATTCCGTGTACAATGTTATTGAAACCACGGGTCCACCGGCTTACGCAAAGGCTAGGCCTCTTCCACCGGATCGTTACAAAAGGGTAAAAGAGGAATTCCAGGTTGACTCAGTTGATTAAAGACTGAGTTAGGTATCTGCCGACCGTCTAAGAGTGCGTGGGCTAGTCCATTGCATGTGGTGCCCAAGAAAAATGGTGAACTTCGACCTTGCGGCGACTATAGACGGTTAAACGCGATAACCAAACCGGATCGTTATCCGATTACTCGATTACACTATTTTAAGTATTTATTAGCATGTAAAAAAAACAATATTTACCCGACTAGATTTAAATCGTGCTTATCATTTTATTCCAGTGTCCCCGGAGGATGTAGAGAAAACTGCAATCATAACGCTCTTTGGGTTGTTCGAGTTTCCACGAATGACATTCGGATTGCGTAACGCTGCCCAGTTCATGCAAAGGTTCATGGATACAGTTGTACTACAAGGCTTAGATTTTTTATATATATACATCGATGATGTGATTATTGCAAGTGAAAACTCCGAGCAACACAAAGAGCATTTGAATGTAGTTTTCCAAAGGTTTAATGAATATGGTGTTACTATAAATGTCTCTAAATGTGCATTTGGTGTGTCTAAACTAGAGTTTTTAGGTTTTGAAGTGTCGACGGACGGTGTTCGCCCGCGCGACGATAAAGTGCAAACTGTGGTAAATTTTCCGAAACCGGACACCGTCGAGCAATTGCGACGATTCTTAGGTATGTTAAATTTTTACCGCTCACACATGCCTAAAGCTGTAGAATATCAATTTGAAATGAATAAATACTTGCACACTACTAAAAACAATGATAAGACTATTATAAAGTGGACTGATAAGGCTGACTTGGCATTTAAGAAATGTAAGGAGAGCTTACAAAGCGCCGCTACATTATCTTACCCTGTGCCAGATACTAATTTAGCGCTTATAACAGATGCTTCAAACACTTGTGTTGGTGCAGTATTACAGCAGAACATCAATAACGTATGGCGACCGCTCGGGTATTTTTCCAAAAAAGTAACCGAGACGGAAATCAAATATTCTACATACGATAGGGATATGTTAGCAGTATCCATGGCTATCAAACATTTCAAAAATTTTGTGGAAGGTCGAATACTAACTATTTATAGAGACCACAAACCACTCATGTACGCGTTTTCGAAAATTAATAACGATAAAGAGAGCCCTTGGAGAATAAGACAACTAACTTACATTAGCGAATTTACCTCGGATATACGATACGTTAGCGGTAAACATAATGTCGTGGCAGACGCGCTCTCACGGATTGATACTATATACTGTCCCACGACAATAGATTTCGCTGAAGTGGCTAAACTACAGGCCAGTGATGAATATCTGCAGTACGTATTACACTCATCGGATAACAACTGTAACTTACACTTCTAGGAAATACATCTACCGGAGTGTGGGAAACAGATATGTTGCGAGGTTTCCGCGAGCAAAATTAGGCCGTATTTACCAGACAATTTTAGGTTTTTAGCTTTTAGCTCAGTGCATAATTTAAGTCACCCAGGGATTAAAACTACTAAAAGGCTAGTCAACCAAAAATATTTTTGGCCAGACATGGACAGAGATATTGGTAAGTGGTCTAGAGCATGTTTAGAATACCAAAGGGTAAAGGTTACTAGACATACCATGTCAGGTGTTGGAGATTACGGAAAACCAGATCGTTTTCAATATGTACACATTGACATAGTAGGCCCGTTACCCACTACCGCAGACTGCTATAGATATTGCATAACTATGATAGATCGTTGTACAGGTTGGCCCGAAGCTTTTCCAGTGCAGAATATTACCGCCGAAACGGTAGCGAGAGTTGTATTTGAAGGTTGGATATCGCGTTTTTGATGCCCTACGAAGCTAACAAGCGACCAGGGTAGACAATTTGAGAGCGATATTTTTCAGTATCTTATGAAATATGTAGGCATTAATAAAATATGTACGACGCCTTATCACCCGCAAAGCAATGGCATGGTCGAGCGATGGCATGGCCGCCTCGTACGAGATAGTTCGGTATCCACGTGCCACTCTAATCGCGATCGTGCGCTGCGCGGCGTTTAATTTCGCCGTGCGGCGTCGACAGCCCGATAATCTGTGCGCCCATACGGGTGTACCGTAGAGCGCGACAGAGCGCACGACACCCGCGTAGAGGTGGCGGACTTCCTCCCTCGGTCCCCCGAGATTTGGCAGCAGTCTGTGCAGAGCACCCGCTACCGTTTGAATCCGGCGGACGAGACGGTCAAAATGCTCGTCGAAGTTCCAACGGCGGTCCAGCACCAGCCCGAGGTACTTCAGGTGCTTGCCCACTTCCACGACAGTGTCACCTACAACCTACATGCACCGACAGGTAGGGAGGTTCCACATTAGACCGATGGCCGTGGAACCATAGCGCCTCGGTTTTGTTCGGCGCTACGCAAAGGCCGATGCTGCGTATCTTTGCGACGACGCATGCCACCCCGAACTCGGCCAACCGCACCGTCCTCTCAAACGACTCACCCTCAGCCAGGACGAGTGTCGTCGGCGTAGCAAACTATGCTGATGCCGACGGGCAGCTCCTTCCGGAGCACGACATCGTATGCGAGATTCCATAGGAGTGGTCCTAAGACAGACCTCTGCGGAACCCCGCACACTACGCGTCTCTCCTGGACACTCCCGTAACGGCCCGGATAGCTGACGCTCCGGTCCGACAGATAGGCCGCCACAACGTTCTGCAAATAGAGAGGCACCTGATGATGGGCTAGGGCCTCTCTTATCGCATTCCAGGGCAGAGAGTTGAATGCGTTGACGATGTCAAGGCTTACAGCCAAAACTACTCTGCCACTGGATACGGCCTGCTCTGCGATCGATCGGACGCGGAGAACAGAGTCGACTGTCGAGCGCTCCTTTCGGAAGCCATACTGACAGTCCGACAGGTCCGGGCCATTGCGCGCCAGATGTTCGTTGATACGAGCGGCAACTATCCTCTCGACCAGTTTGCCAGACTCGTTCAACAAACATATCGGCCTGTAGGCTGAAGGTGAGTCCGTTGGTCTTCCCGGCTTGTGCAGCAGCACGACCTTTGCCTGTCGCCAATCCGACGGAAAGTGGCCGGCGCGGAGGTAGCTGGTAAACAGCCGGCGCAGCCTCTCCCCGAGAACGGTCAGCGCCAGCACCCAAGCCCGACCTGGGATTCCGTCTGGGCCTGGTGCGGTGTTTCGGGCGGCTAATTGCCTCACCGCCTGCTCCAACTCTGCCTCAGTGACGGCCAGCTCTTCCGACCATGCCACTGCGTCTGGCCTTGGCGAGGCAACGGGGTCGTCCAGAGTGTAAGGGGTTTCCCATAACGCTCGAGACAAAGTCGGGACTGAGGGTTTCCGTCAACGGTGGAACCCGAGGGCGCAACTTGTCCAACACCATCTTATAGGGGCGTCCCCACGGGTCCCTGTCCAGACTCTTCAACAGTCCCGACCAGCTCCTGGACTTGCTCTCCGCGATAGCGGTCTGGAGCGTGGTCGTCGCGTCACGGTACTCCTTGTACCTTTCCTCCACCACTTCGGCACTGGTGGACCGACGTCTGCGGGCGCGGGTGTAATTGCGCCTTGTTCGTAGATAGATTTGGCGCAGGTCCGCTATGTGGTCGGACCACCAGTAAGCCGGTACCCTCCTGCCGAACCGGATCTGTGGCATTGCAACATCACAGATCGATACCATGTCGGCTCGGAGTCGGACAGCCCCGTCGTCCAGGCTCGATGGCATTTCTCCTCCGGAGGCAGTCTCGGCTCACTCCACGACGTGTGCAGCGGCAAGGAGCATGTCCTTGCTAAGACCACTCAGTGCCCATCGTCGTGGAGCGCCTTCGGCTCGGCTGGTGTGAACCGGTAGCCGAAGGGCTACGTCAATTGTGATGTGTCGGTGGTCGGACAGCGTCACCAGCTCTTCCGCCACCTTCCATCCCGTCACTAGACGCTTGGCTGAGGGAGTCATCCATGAAAGGTCCACGATCGACTCCTACGACGTATTCTCCTTCTCTAGATGAGCAGGGACCGTCCGCTACATCACCTCTGTTTTTGCCACCTGGATATTGCGCACCGCCAGGCGGATCGCGCGGACGAGATTCCCTTTGATGTTGCGGGATTGGTTGGTAACCTTCTCTATCACCCCTAGGTTCTCGACTATTCGGGAACCTAGGTCGCCGGTGGGCTGTTCCCTCATTTCCCGGTCAAGTTCTTCGGCACTCGGAAAGGTGGCCTTTGCTCTCGTTTTTGAGGCTGGTGCCGTTAAGTCCAGAGAGTCATCTATAATGCTCTGCGTTGGCACATTGGTCTTCTTTTTGGGCAGCTCCGTTTCGCTACCGCTCGCCGTTATCGGTCGTTTACGGCCACCGACTGAGGCCGCGGTTGAAAAACCCGAGAGTCCCGACATCAGGGAACAATCTGATAATTCCCCTCCATCTGACGTGGCGCCATGTGGTGGCGGCAGAGTTGGAGCTATTGCTCGACTCCGGATTAGCCGCGTTCTTCTCGCGGTCGCTTGGACAGCGGACGACTTCTTCTCTTCCGTTCTTTTGTCAACTTTTTCCATCATCGTTTGCGTGTTATCGGTGTCCGTTTCTGGTTTGCGTAGGTCGTGTTTACGGAGGCCGGCGGTTTGCCGACCTACGAAGCAGTTGTTGCCCCCCTCAGAGTACGTGGGGCGGCCCTCTGCTGAGGCAGAGGGGTGGGATTCTCCCTTTCGGGTACCCACCTGAGGACCATATTCGCAACTAGCCTGGTTCATGTTTTCCTTCTCCGATGCTCCACATCGTCCTCTTTTTTCAGGGGTGAGCTTCCCTGTCGGCCGCTCTTAGTCTGGACCTTCACCCCGCGACTTCCGGTATGAGAAACTCTGCCGTATAGCCTTAGGGATCACTAGGACACGCAAGCCCCCCACGACGACAAGGTGGCGGCCCCCGGCCTAAGGCCTACAGCATCCAGCCATAGTAACACACGTTCGTTATTCCTTCCTAGTGATCTTAGTACTTGTAAATATGTGTATGTTAGAAATGTAATGCGTAAATCCCTTCAACCCCCTTATGATGGCCCATACAGCGTCATAAGGAGGAGAGGAAAGACCTTTGTAATTAAAATAGGCAATAAAGAGTCGACTATCTCAGTAGATAGGCTTAAACCTGCCTATTTACTTGATGAATCATTGTTAGATAATAATTTTAGTGATATTAGTAGTTATAAATATTCTAATAACAACCACGATAGTTTTTGTTCGAATAACGCAGACGCTTCCAGTAAAGTTTTAAATCCTAGAACAACGCGAAGCGGCCGCGTTACCAAAGCCCCGTACGTTTTGCATAAAAAGCACTTTGTTGCGAACTTACGACATACATATGTACGTATTGTGTTATTGTAAACCATTTCGATTGCTTAATTAGTTAACGTACCTAATAAAAGTACTTACGTATAACGTTATTTGATATTTTTACATTGATTCTACACTGCGAAACTAGTCAGTTCTGAACAGAGTAAGGACGAAATAATAGCACTGACAACAGTGAATAACAACCTGGTCACGCAAAAACTGGACAATACGGGTTGGATCATAATCGCCCTAGTAGCAATTGTCGCCCTCATCGTTGGATATACTGCATGGTCACGATGCAGAAGCGCCGCGGACAGTTGGGTGCGTAAGCAGGCGGTCGACAAACCGCCGCTGGTGACCGTGCAAACCGTCTCCCATCAACCGCCAACGGTACCGCAGTACGCGTCATAGTTATACTTATATGCGTTATACTTATATTGGTGCTTTACGAATACATAGATTATATCTATTTTTTATGTGTGTTATGTTTGTTTTGTATTATTTTTATATGTTGTCGGGATATTGTATACTTTTGTTAAAAAGGGGGGAATACTGTAGGGCAGGGTTGGCGAACCTTTATGCATCAACGTGATATTTTTTTAAAGAAATGTTTGACGAGGTCATAGACGTGCCATCTAATAATTTTGCCTTAGTGATTATTGGGAAAATAATATTAATAAATATTATCAACTCTTTATTTGCTACAAAAAAGGCACATTTTGTAATGTTTCAATTGAATTCTTACTTTCAGTTAAAGTAAAATTAGTGTGACTTCTATTGTTGCAGATTAGATGATAAATAATTTATATCAGGGTTGTAAGATGTTACTTTTAGCAGAATGCATGCTGAACTGCATTCGTCTGTTAAACGGTTTCTAATCGAGTTTTTAATATTGTTCATTTCAGAAAATAATGACTCGCAAGCATATGTAGACGAAAATATCGTTAATATAGCATGAGCCAGCTTCTTCAAACAGTTAAATGTATCCGGTAATGCATTCCACGTTTCCAAAATTTTGTTATTAGCATTTTCACTTATATCACTTGTCAATCTTTCTGTTTCTATTCATTCTAACTTTATCCTTGTTTCAATAAATTTTTGAATCCATATTGAACTAGACTGGAAATCAATCAGCTGCATTTCAAATTCTTCGATTTCCAACCAATCGAATTGGGACAAGTTCAATTTATTAAATGACATCACGTCAGGGTACATAATAAACTTAATTATTTCCGATAATTCCTTCAACTGCATAAATCTCGCTGAAAATTCCTTGATTAAATAAACAATCAAAGAAATAAATTCTTCAGTAACTTTTTCTTTGTCTGGTGTCTCGGATATATCTAAATCGTTGATATATTTTTTCAAGTTTGGAAAATACTTGTAATTTCTTGTGATAATATCGTTTCTGAAAACTTGCAGTTTAGCCTCAAAAGCGCGAATCAGATCTATTATAACAATAATTGTTTTGGTTTTGCCTTGAAGCTTCACATTTAGCGTATTTAAATATTGGCATATGTCTGTAAAAAACATCAATTTTGAAAGCCACATAACGTCGAACAATTGTGGGTAATGTTCAATTTTCCCCTCATTTTGAAGAAACAGTCTGATTTCGTCCAAGCCATTAACAAATCTTTCAAGTACATTCCCGCGGCTCAACCAGCGAACATTATTATACATCAGTAAGCCATTGTACACCGAGTTGACTTCATCCAACAAAGCATCGAACTTTCGTCTGTAAAAACTGTGAACTTTGTATTAAATTAGTATTAATTTACTTTGCAACAATCCGCAAACAATGTATGATGATATATGTATATTTCTATACCAACACGTGTTTCGCTCCGAAACCTAATACTACTAATATAATAGAATACTAATTTAATACAATGAATTTCCGCAAAGTAACGCCTGATACTATCAACTATGTGAAGTTTGTATAAGAAATAAATCAAGAGGACAGGAAAAATTTGGATTTATGTCTCACTTAGGTCCGTCCACAAAGCCATTTGAAATAATGTCTATGGATACAATTGGAGGTTTTGGAGGTTCAAGATCCACAAAGAAATACCTACACTTGTTAGTAGATCACTTCACTAGATACGCATTTATTTTAACGTCAAAATTGCAAATGCAAATGCAAATGATTAAAAAACAAATGCGAATGATAAAGGTAAAACGGACTAATTGAAGTTATTAGAAATTATCTAATATCTTCCTTATCTGTGATTTTATTCATGACTAATTAATACATATTAGAGAGAGCTGCTAGTACTGAAAGTGTAATAATTATTGTATTATGTTGTGTCTATTTAAAATTAATACTGTGTTTCATGTTTATGCCTATTTTCTGTTGAGTCGTTAAGATATGACGATATATTACTGTAGATGTATGAATATTACATAGAAGGGAAAGCTGGTGGTAAGCAAGGTGATCGCATGTCTGAGGACAGACATGAATGTCAGATGGCCGAATGTGGGAATCGGAACGTAAGGCGATGAACGAGAGGTTATGACGTAAAGAATGGAGGTATACAGTGTCAGTGAGATAGTGTGAGGTGTGAAAGAAAAAGGATGAATGAAAGGAAGGAAGCGGAGAGAGCGCCATGACATGTCGGCACCGCGAGCACGAAGTTAAGTAAAGTAATAAGAAGCACGAAGTTATTAAAAAGACGTTTAATTCGCACACAAGACCCCTGTCCCACATATCGTTAGACTCGGCAGTGGGAACAAGTTCTACCAGTCGTTAATATGCAATAATAACCATCGACAATACGAAATTATAACGTTATATGATTGGCACAAATTTATTCTATACGTCAATACAAATTAGACAGTACTTAATATTTACTTGCAAAATATTTTTCCATAAGGATTTCGCTAGCAGCATGATTCTACTTGAGTGTACTAAACAAAATAACAGTTTTCATAGCAAAATTAATTCGGCCACCAATACCTTTGAGCTTTTGAGATGTTTTTCATGTAGAAGTCGCGCAAAGGTTGACGTTGCATAAGCACAAACAATCTTTAGGGTCTTAGTGCTATTATATAGATATTGATAAAATGTTTATATTACATTGGATGAGTAAAATCCCGTCTAACGCAAATTATTAGCTACTTGCTCGCAGCTGTCTCGTGCTTACTTAGTCATTGGAACTCTGAATGTCGTTACGTCGCGTTTTGATCGGTATTATAAATAAACAGCCACTAGTTTCTGAGTATCTATTTTTTTTCAGAGTTTACCAAAAAATAATTACCAACCAAATTTCCCTATTGAATATTCTATCGAGGATTCTAGTGATGAAGAGATTTTTCGTACAAAACGATTCAAAATTACTGTCTATTGAAATAAAAAGAATTAAAATTATTTAAGAATGTTTAATAGTTGGGCTGGGGCCCTATAACTTTTAAAATAGAAAACTTATAATTTACGGAAATTCACACTATGTAGGTAATTAAACACAACGGTATACTATGTAGTATACATAAGATGATTACATCCAAACGTTGAAAAAATACAATATACTATAAGGAGCCTAGCCCTACGATATAATATGAAATATCTCGGGATCAGGTGTTCAATATTGAACATCTGCTAGATCTCTCTAACATAGAACCAACTATAGAGTTAGAAATATAAAGCATTTAATTTATTTAGTTAGTTTGTTAGATTTTATGGTAAAGGACACAACTTCCTAAGTGACCTTGTATATACATATTTTGTTATTTGGAAATTTAATTTTAGCTACTCTTATTAAACTATCTGGTCCAGGTATTGTCTTGACAATTCTTGCCATTGGCAATGTGAGAGAAGGAGTATTTCCATTACGAACAACAACAAGATCACCTACTTTTAAATTTGGAGTAGTGTGATGCCATTTGGGTGTTTTCCAAATATCTTGTTTTAATTTACATAACAAATGCCAAAATTTTAATCTATGCATAGGCTGAGCAGACAAGTCAGATTCCGGGTAGCTCATCATGGGTTTGCCTATGAGAAAGTGGCCAGGTGTTAAATAGTCGAAAATTGATATATCAGAGCTCATTGGAAGCAGAGGTCTTGAATTTAGAACAGCTTCAATTTCTGAAATAACAGTATTTAAAGCTTCATATGTCAAAGAAATTGATCCCACAATCCTCTTAAAATGAAATTTAAAGTTTTTTACTCCTGCTTCCCACAAACCTCCAAATTCAGGTGAGTAACTAGGTATAAATTTAAATGTAATTAACTTTGTACTACAAAAGTCATTTACACTATCTGTTGCATAATTCAAACAGAGTTTTCTTATTGTGTAACGTGTTTATTATAGAATAAATCGCAATTTACATAGAATTAAAATGAATAAAATCTTCAAGTGCACCAAACAATGGAAGAAGAAAAAAACAGTGTTGCCACAAGCAAAACATTGCCAGGTTGATGTTCAATATATGTATTGAACACTGTTCATGTTTGTCGTAACCCTATAATATTATCGTTGTCTATGATCACTTTTATTATGGTCTATGCCAAATTGGTCTATGGCAAAAAAAAAGTTCGTTGTCGTTGTCGTGGTGTTAGCGGAGCGAGCGCGAGCGTTTTGTCGTTAAATTATCGTGGTGAGCATTAAATGCAACAGCTTTAAGTAGTTTTGTCGTTACTACACCTAGTCGGATTTATAGCATCAAAGGAAGGGTAATCCACGAGGGAAGCATAAGGAGTCACTATTCAGGAGCGGGAAGAGCGAAGCACTGTAGTAAATCTGCGCAGCATCAGTTACAGCACCTAATTTAAATGCTATCAATAACCCCAAAATATACAGTCCACTATATCGCAGGGTGCCTTGGCTGAGAGCTAAGGCACGGTGTTCGGTTAGTCCGAATACACATTTTTTTGGTCCTCGAGCCGCCTTACTTGATAGGCGGCTATCGTAAATTTGGGTATAACGTAACGTTACTTTGTCGTAATTTTCATTCGTGATTTTGCACGAATTATTTGTCGAATCACGCTAAAGTGATATAGTTTTGATAGTTTTTATCGTCATAAACGAAATTCTAATCGTTATATCTAGTAATATATAATATTTTTTTAGTATTATATAATATTTTGTCGTAATTTTACACGTAAAAATTAAATACGTTTTTATCGAAAAGTCGAGGGTACATTGATATAGTTGCATAACTTCGATTCAATTGTGTAGCATCATCCGCCAAAACGTTTCCGTCTACGTCATATTGTCATTGTCGAAATACAAATAGTTTTTGACAACTTGACATTTCTGTCATTTGAATTTGAGGTTTCAATGGAATATTATTGTCGTAAGTCGTATAAGGTTAAGTAAACAATAATATTGGTTATCGTTTGTTTTCATTAGTTTATTTTACTTTGTTTTCGTATAATAATTAACAATGTCGTCGAAAACTCGTAATGATGAAGGCGATGTCAATCGTATTACGAGGAATTATGCTATGTTTAGAATGGAGTTAATCAAACAAAGTGATTTGCAGGGTTACAATGAATTAGATATAAAAGAAATCGCAGAGGAATTTCATAGTGCTCAACTAAAATTGTTATCGTCTCTTAGTTCGCAATATGAAAGAAAACATGAATTATGTGTTACTGCAGAGTTTGATGAAAAGGTTAAAACTATAAAAAATAAAATGCATGTAACTTTCGTAGATGTGAAACCCGTTATTGAGGATTGTTTGTTGACTGCCAAATTGCCTAAGATTAATATCAAACCATTTGATGGATCTATAGAGAATTAAGTGTCCTTCATACAATTATATGACTCTTTAATAAATAAGAGAAACATCTCAAATATAGAAAAGTTACACTATTTACTATCAAGTGTACAAGATAGGGCATATAATTTAATTAAAAACTTCCCATTAACTGATGACAGCTACCTTGATGCATATAACATTTTGTCAAAATATTATAATAATAAGCGATAGATGGCCATGATTTATTATGAAAAGTTGTTGCGTTGTGAACCTATAAAAAATAAGTTTCGTTCAGAACTGGAGAGAGTTTATCGTACATTTTCGGATAATTTGACTGTTTTGGAGAAATATATTTGCCAGACAAGAACTTTATGTTGTTTCAATTGTTGTGGTCAAAGTTGGATAAGGTTACTAGGGAGTCTTTTCAATTAGAATTCAATTCGGATGAAATCCAGAATATGAAGAACTTCAAAATTTTATTGAAAAGCATTATGGGGCATTGGAGATCCCTAAGTTGCCAAGTAACCGTGATAACGTTCTGTTGCTAAAAATATTAAAAATAAACCTTCTTTTGTAGTATTTGAGATACTAAAATTAGAATGTAATTATTGTTCTGGTCCACATATCCTCACTACTTGTGATGGATTTCTTAAATTAGATTCTCATTCTCGTTTTAATTTTGTGAAAGAGAAAAACCTCTGCATCCTTTGTTTCTCTCCAAGTCATCGAGTTAAAAAGTGTCATTCACCTCAGCGTTGTACTTATTGTAATTTCTCACATAGTGGTTTGTTGCATTTTGATAAAGATATTACCAGCAAGAATGGTAGTCAGGATCCTAATAAAAGTAGCATTGTTTTGACCTCAGTGGCAGACTCCACAAATAATATTCTTTTTTCAACTGCTAAAGTTTTAATAATGGACATAAAAGGTGTGCATCGACCTATTAGGGTATTGCTTGATTGTGCTAGTGCATGCAATTTCATTACTGAATAATGTGTAAAATTGTTGGGGTTACTTATAAAACAAAATATGCTTACTGTCAATGGAGTTGGTCATTCCGTAACAGAACACATGGGTCCAGTAACTTGTAAGATAAAACCATTGAACTCACATTCCAGTAATGAATTTAGCTTGGAAGCTTTAGTATTGCCATCGATATGCGCTGACCAGCCCTCTGATATTATCCAATTCTCGCACTGGTCACACATACAAAACTTACATCTTGCTGATCCAGATTTTGCTACACCTGGTCTTATAGACATTATTTTGAATGCAGATATTTTCTCGTCTTCGCTATTGCCTGGCCTTAAGCTTGGTGGACGGGGTGAACCAAATGCATTAAACACCGTTTTCGGTTGGATATTGATGGGAAGTGTTGATACTCCTCTCGACATTTGTAATAGCAAAAAAAAATTGTTTTTTTGTTTCGCTATTATCGAATTTGTCGTTAGAAAACTCCTTAAAAAGGTTTTGGGAAGTGGAAGATGTTTGTTCTTCAAATAATAAAATACTATCGAAAGAGGAATAGGCATGTGAAAGTTATTTTGTCGATAATTATTATCGTCATATTGATAGTCGATTTGTAGTACCGTTACCCTTTCGTGACTCTACTAACAGGCCTACATTTTCGAACTCTCGTAAAATAGTGTTAAAAAGATTTTTACCGTTACAGCGAAAGCTAAATTTGAATTCTGAATATAAAAAAGCTTATGTCAACTTTATCAAAGAATATAAAGCATGTGGTCATATGGAAGAAGTAGAGCCACCTTCCACGAATGTAGGAAATTTCTATTATATACCACATCATGGTATTTTGCGACAAGACTCGGTGAGCACTCCTCTTCGCACAGTATTTGATGCAAGTTGTAGAGACGCGCGAGGCCGGTCGTTAAACGAGTCTTTTCATGCAGGGCCTAAGCTGCAAACTAACATTTTCGATTTGCTTATACGTTTTCGTTGGCATTCTGTCGTTTTCACTGGTGACGTGAAATAAATGTATAGGCAAATATTGGTTCGTAGCGACAATACCGATTATCAGCGCATTCTCTGACGTCCCTCTCCTGGCGATCCTATACGGGATTACCGGCTTTGCACGGTAATCTATCCCTTTCAGACCTGACTTAAACAGGCGTGCGCATCCTTAAAATAAAACATTGTAGGCACATTTATTTGTTTTTCGGAACGAAACCGATATGCATCGAACGTGCTGTTTATGGCGCGTATACTAAAAAATAATACACATTTCGAATGACTACTCAGTCGCGTCACAGACGTCATGTAAGTTGGCTGCATTTTTTGGTTCGACCTCCCCCGCATCGGTAAGTAACTAAAATGTAATTATTGTTGTTGAATTACAGTTATATTGATATAACGATATTTGTTACGATATTATCTATTAGATTGTGATTGAATTTCATAGAAATTTAAATAATTTATATTCGTTTTGATAGATTAAAATTAATGCGCATGGTCGTAACAGTTCGGTTTTAAAGTAATTTTTGATCGTTAAAATGTCACGCTCGTGCGTATTGTTATTTGGTATATTTTTTTAAAGTAGCATGGTGTATTTCTTCTGTATCTTGATTTTATTTGTTTATTACAGGAGGACTGTCCGATGAAGCTATTTTAGAAATATTAGGCGACGGGAACGACTCCGATATAGATGATATTTTGGAGGAAAACTTCTTGCTCGATCCTGAAGTTAAAGATGAGACGCAAGTCCAGCCGCATGAGTTTCAGCTACTTTCAGACGCCTCAGCATCAACAACTATTGAAAATAGTGAACCGGTAAGTTCATCAAGCATTACACCCAGTCGACATGAACAAAGTAGGGGCAGGATATGGAGGCAAAAAGAGTACACTGATAAACCACATGATTTTCAACTACTTCCGGTTAAAACAATAAGAGCTCCAATGGACTACTTTTCTGATTATTTTGATGACAAATTCTATAAATTAGAAGCGGACTGTACAAACAATTACCACATGAGAAAGACTGGTCGTATATTAAATGCATCTGGAGTTGAAATAAAGCAGTTATTTGGAATACACCTGTTAATCGGGATTTTTAACTATCCTCGCCTCTATTTGTTTTGGCGTCAAAATATCCGTTTAGCAGTCATAGCTGACATTATGACACGCGATCGTTTTACAACTTTGCGAAGTGCCCTAGATTTTGTGCCTGAAGATCAGCCTTTATTTGCCGAACAACGACTAAATCCTTTGTGGAAGGTACAACCAGTAATCGATCAAGTAAAGCAAGCTTGTCGTAAGTTAGAAAGAGTGAGCGGAAAATATTCCATAGGTGAACAGATGATTCCATTCACTGGAATATGTAGTTTGCGTCAAGTTGGCAGAAACAAGCCTAGACCTGTTGGGTTAAAAAACTTTGTCATCACAACAAGTGAAGGCCTAACGATTGACTTCGAAATTTACCTCGGTGCTAGAACAGCATTTACTGAGCGGGAACTGGGTGTAGGTGCCTCAGTTATATTGCACTTAGCTAAAGCAGTTCCTCCTGGAAGTTGTTTGTACTTTGATAGATTTTTCACGAGTGTTTCTCTGATAGAGAGACAACACCAGTTAAATTTACATGGAACTGGTACAATAATGATGAACAGGATTAAAGAGAGAAAAAACTTAAATTTTAAACCGGATAACAAAATGTTGAGAGGAGAATCTCAACAATTTGTATGCGACGATTTAACCTTAGTAAAATGGAAAGGCAACAAGTCTGTAATCATGATATCAAATTGCACAGAATCGGACAACACGTCCATCGTCAAACGATGGGATAAAAACAGTAAATGCTACATAGATTTGTCGTGTCCGAAAATTATATCTAACTATAATAGTAATATGGGTGGAGTGGACATATTGAATCAGCAGATGGAATATTACCGTGCATTTATAAAAACTAAAAAATGGACATTGAAAGTCATCATTTATTTTGTAGACTTAGCCGTGGTAAATGCATGGCGGCTGTATCGTAATGATTGTATTAGATCAAACGTCCCTCAAAGTAAAATAATGGATCTTTTAAATTTTCGCTTAGATATAGCAGAAGGGTTGACTCAAACTCCAATAAAGAAGGTTTTGGATGATGATTGGATGGACGATAACGAGGAGGTTGCTGGTTCATCCATCAAAAAGTTTAAACAGCCGACTCCGTCTGAGTCGAAACGATACGACGGGTATGGCCACTTACCAATGTTTGACGACAATTTACTATCTCCAAGAGTTTGCAAGTTAGAGTCGTGTAACAGTCGATCTAAGATTATTTGTACTAAGTGCAAAGTATATTTGTGTCTCTCTAGAGGAAAAAATTGTTTTTCTTTATGTCATGAAAAGTAAGATACTGGAATAACTATTGATTAAATTGATCTCAATTATTGTGATACCATATTGATTAGATTTAAAATTAAATTAGATATTATTTTTAGAACCAGATGATTATTGTTTCATAGATATTTTTTGTTAAAATTACTTTATAATAGACTAAAAGTAAATTAGACTGAATTTAAACCTAAGACTGATTAAAACGTTCTAAATTAAAATAATCTTATTGTATAAATTTGTTTTATTTTTAAGCAAATAGCATTAATTAGAAAAACGCACAAGCGTGCACGTTCCGGTTATACACCGAATGCGCACGATCGTGTCAGTACTTTTGTGTAAAAACTGAAACATTTAGATTTTTTTATTCATTTTTTTGTGTGCTTTAGCACCTATATTAGTAACTTTCAGCGAAACAAATATGATTATATCGAAAAAAAAACTCAGGTCTGAAAGGGTTATGGCATATCATCAGTCCCATTTCAAGCGCTACGTACGATGTCACAGTTGGCAATGGACTCTACCAAAGAATTTCCATCTGGCTCCACCGTCCTTGGTAGAGATATTCATGTCGACGTTATACCTAGTGTCAGGTGCCAACTCAGTGGAGGAAGCTCTACAATTGCGATATGAACTCACAAGCATTTTATCATCTGCTGGTTTTCATTTAAGAAAGTGGACCTCTAATCACAATGACTTTTTTGTTAATCTTCCATCATCTGATTTATATTCAAGACTTTAAGCATTTCGAAGAAATTGCAGTTCTCTCGCTCAAAATTTTGGGACTTTTATGGCATCCACAATGTGACAGTTTTCGTTTCCGTGTCTCTAATAATGATGAATTTAGATGCACGAAACGTATCACCCTTTCGAATGTTGCACGGATTTACGACCGGTTAGGATTTCTCGGCCTATTCACGTTTTATCTCAGATATCTCTTACAACTACTTTGGACTTCGGACGTATCGTGGGATGATCCAGTTCCTGCTCATATTGTTGATGAGTGGTTGCGCTGTAAGTCTCAGTTGTCGTCGTTAGCTGCCATAAATATTTCTCGTCGTATGGTAAACTCAAATGTGTCATTACAGTTACACGGTTTCTGTGATGCTTCAGAACGTGGCTATTGTGCAGTCACATATTTTCGTTGTGTCGATATAAACGGCAGTGTATCCGTTCAATTTTGTTGTGCAAAGACTAAAGTTGCACCTTTGCGCAGGTTATCTATTCCTAGATTGGAACTTTTAGCTGCTGTCCTTCTATCCAGTATGATAGAGTCGGTGATGGCTGCACTTCATCCCATTCATGCAGTTGAAAACCTCTTCGCGCGGACTGACTCTACTGTTGTTCTCGCATGGATTAAGTCTTGTCCGTCAAAATGGAAAACCTTTGTAGCAAATAGAGTCAGCCACATCCAAAGCAAAGTAGCTCCCGAATACTGGCGTCATTCTACGTCTAACGCTGCTGATTGCGGCTCTCGTGGAATGCTTCCCACCGATCTTATCAGTTGTGATCTTTGGTGGAAGGGTCCTCCATGGTTCATGGGGCCAGCAGAAAATGGCCGCAGTCGTTGTCGTCATCCACACCGGACACAGATGTAATTGAATAGGAGCAGCGGATATATGGTCTTGTCACATCACAAAATTTAAATTTCGTAGATGAATTGTTACATAAATTTTCGTCGCTTTCCAAATTAAAGCGTGTTTTGTCGTATTGTTTTCGTTTTTATCATAATTCAAGAGAATCTTGTAGTAAAAATAAACTTGTTGGTTCATTACAACCATGCGAGCTTAATGAAACTTTCATATTTTTGGTAAAAAATGCTCAACAAGTTTCCTTTCCTGAGGAATTGGAGAATTTGGGTAAGGAGTTGCCTAATTCGCTACCTAAAACGTTGCGTAAGTTGTCACCTTTTGTTGATAGCGCGGGTGTTCTCAGGGTGGGCGGTCGGCTAAATAAAGCTAATGTAGAGTTCGACGTAAAACATCCGATTCTTTTGCCTCGCAATCATAAATTAACATCTTTAATAATCGATGAGTATCATAGGAAATTTATGTATCCCGGTACTCAAACTTTACAAAATTTGCTTGCGCAAGAATTTTAGGTTCTAGCGCCTAAACGAGCTATTAGAGAAGTAATATCTAAGTGCATTAAATGTTTTCGAGCCAATCCTAAACCCGTTCCTGCACCTATAATGGGAAATTTACCATCGCATCGAGTTAACCAAATTCGCTATTGACCAAACGTTGACGTTATTAACCAAAGTCGTTATTGATTTTGGTGGACCTTTTGACATAGCTCTCGGTCGTGGTAGAGGTGTCAAGACCTTTAAAGGTTACATTTGCGTATTTGTGTGCACAAGTACTAAAGCGATTAATTTGGAACTCGCTTCAGAGTTATCATCGGAGGCGTTCTTAGCTGCATTGAGAAGATTTATTGCGCGTGGCGGTAGATGTGCCCACATTATTTCCGATCAGGGTAGAAATTGTGTTGGTGCCCACAATTATCTTCAAGGCATTATGCAGAAAATTGCGCAGTCTCAGGAGATTAAGTTCTCGTTTAATCCCCCTGGGAGTCGCCGCTTACCTTTCCCTTTCCAACCGACATTAAATAAGCGTGCAACTAAATTTGAAAAAAATCTTGAGCCCGCGTAAACCATTTTCACGGGACGCCACCGACACCGATCGAGCGTACAACTTATACTGTGCGAGAAAACAAATATTTCGCGCCTCTGCGTTTCGACAGTTGCCCGTGAGACTACGATGAATGATGGCCGCGTTTTTCCCCGCAAGACCGCACCTCACGTAAGTACACATATTTTTGAACTTTACGAAGAAATATGTAATATTATCGCTTTAATTTACTGAGTAAAGACCAATTAATAATAAACAAGTATAAAAAGTTACGTTCAACTATTTTATTTCAAGTTAGAACATCTTAAAAATATATTTGCACGAATGTGTGCACTCGGGTGGAACACGAGTTTTCATGTCATATGATGCTTTTTTAAATTTTGGTTATTTTTTCGTAATTTATCAATAACTATTTGTTGTATTAACTGTATTTTATTTCTTTTAGGTCTTATGCCGAACGACGAGGAAATATTGAGACTTTTGGAAGACGGGAACCTATCCGAGATAGAGGATCTGAATGACGAAGGCACAAATTTTGACCCCTCAGTATTTGAGCATGAAGATTTGATCTCGACGACAGTCCAATTGGCCTCTCCACCAGTAGATGCACCTATTACGGATACAGTTGCTTGGTGCATCCACAGAGATGCCTAGTACTGTCAGAGAGGTTCCTACTTTACCTAGCACCAGTCGTTTGTAAACTGCTGTGACTCCGCCAGTTGCTAGAAAGCCATCAAGACGCCAGTGTCCATCCGTCCACCGAAGATCTTCAAGGGCTGATACAACCAACCGGCCAGTAACTGTAACATTACCCGTCCGCCACCGTACCGTTCGCACCACAAGATGCACAAAAAAAATGCTGAACAAATACCTCGGGAAAGTATTCCTTTCAAAGACAAAGACCACGATTACCCCTCGTATCCAACAAAAGAGGTGAGACAGCCAATGGAATACTTCAAGGAATACTTTGATGATGATGTTTTCGAACTGATAAGCCGATGTACCAACTTGTATCATCTGAGGAAAACCGGTCAAGAACTGAAGACGACGAGAGCAGAAATTATGAAACTGATAGCTATCCATGTTTTGATGGGTTGCATATCATATCCACGACTGCCAATGTATTGGCGCACAGGTCTATCTTTGGAAAAAATCACATCGTTGATGAGTCGTGACCGATTTTGAGTCCTGCGCAACGCCTTACATGTTGTTGAGACAAATGATCCATCAGCCGGCGAATCAAACATTCTTTGGAAGGTACAGCCCATAATAGACAAAGTACGTGAAGGTCGACGAACAGATGATCCCATTCGCTGGACGGTGTGCTCTGCGACAAGTGGTCAAGAACAAACCCCGACCAGTAGGACTCAAAAATTTTGTACTCGCTACAAGCGATGGATTGATGTTAGATTTTGAAATCTACAGAGTTGCTAAGTCAACAGTAGGTTCAGATATGTGTCTTGGGGTTCGGACCAGCAGTAATCTTGCACTTGTCATACCTCCTGGAAGTTGCATCTACCATGACCGATACTTCACGACCATACCGTTGGTTGAAGAGCTAGCAAAAAGAAACCTGCACAGCACTGGCACTATCTTGTCGAACAGAATTCCAGATAAATCTACTATGAAACTGAAAGAAGACAAAAGAATGAAACGAGGAGAGCACCAACAGATGGTGAGGCGTTCAGCAGTACTCGTAAAGTGGAAAGATAGTAAAAGTGTTCTTATAATTTCAAACTGTACTTCGGCACAGAACACAACACTTGTGAAACGATGGGACAAGAAGACACGATCTTATATTGATGTATCATGTCCACAGATAATTCTCCAATACAATAAATTTATGGGAGGAGTAGATTTAGTAGACCAGCAAATGGAATATTACCGCACCTTTATAAAGACGAAAAAATGGACTTTAAAAGTCCTGAATCATTTTTTTGATTTGGCATTAGTCAATTCATGGCGTGCCTACAAACTAGACTGCTCTGGTAGCAACTATCTCAGACATAAAACACTTGACTTGCTCGAATTCCGCCTTGAAATTTTTGAAGCTTTGGCTCATACACCCGAGAAGGAACGACCTACAGCGACAGAAGAATTGCCATTGAGGCCCCGCAATTATCAGAAAGTAATTCAACCCTCATACACTATCAGGTATGATGGCTATGATCATCTATCTCAATTTGATGATATAAAGTCCCCCAGAGCTTGCCAAAATGAAAGGTGCAACAGTCGCACTAAAGTTCGCTGCGTTAAATGCAATGTTTATCTCTGCATCATTCATAACCAAAACTGCTTTTTACAGTATCACAAATTTTAAATATTTTTTTTTTCATTATTTAGTGGAGACTTTTAGTTTGATTATTAAAAATAAATAAATACCTTGTTGTTAATTAGGATTTGAAAGAGGCCTTTTATGTCTGTATTGCATTATTAATTAATAATTTTGTTAACGTGTTTCAAAATAGGGGTAATTATGTTGTCAATTGTAACAATTGTGATATTAGTTAGCAATATAATAAAAATAAAAATAAAATAAAAATAAATAAAACATAACCATAATTGATAAAAATACTAGGTAAATAAAAAAGCTTATTTGATTTAAAAAAAATGTTATATTGACCACCCCTACGAGTTTGCATGATCGTGCATTTTTAATTTATTCCTGAGACGCACGATCGTGCAGTTAATGTTAACTATGAGAGACATATAGGATTTTTCTTACTATTTTTTTTGTAGTCTATAGATCATAAAATTCCACCCTATATATTTTTTATTTTAGATTCCTGAAAAAAAAAATTCAGGTTGTAAAGGGTTAGGAAACCAGTAATGGTATCGTGGCACTAAAGTGGAGAGATAAGAGCACTTTCAACTAAACATTCAGGACTAAACATGGTTTCGCAAAGAACTCGTAAAAATCGAACGATCATCAAGCATCGAAATACATCGTAGACTATAACACCGGAAAGTCCAGCATAGATCTGAGTGATCAGATGGCGTCATACAGCTCCGCTTTGAGGCATTGTACAAAGCGGTACCGGAAGTTATTTTTTGAGGTATTGTGGGGTACAAGCATCGTGAATGCTCACTTCTTGTACTGTGAAAATACTCGCAATAAGAAGTTCAAAATAACTGAGTTTAGAGAGGAAGTAATCAGAGGAATGCTTCGCAAATACGCAGCAGTTCAAGAAGGTCTATCGACATCAACACACAAACATAAAGGGGAACCCTCCTAAAAAGTGTAAAGGACGGTGCATAGAATGTTATAGAATATACGGGAGCAAAGGGAAAATTGTAGATGAAAAAGTCAAATTTGCAAAACAAACTAGCAAAATTGGCTCTGTTTGCAATTTTTTACTATATGAAGAGTGCTTTGAGAAACTCCATTAATTTTTTTCTGTCATTTCAGGCTAAATTTGTTATTTTTTAGTTGATTTTGTATACTTATAAAACGATTATACAGAAACCAAATAAAGGTCATAGATAAAAAAATGTTTTTATTTTTAGATAGCTATGTATAACTTTTGATCAAAACGTCGTACAAATAACCTACTTACACCGAAACAACCGTGGAGGCCAGAGGTATTCGAATGCATAGTAAAATGTATTGAAATGTGTTTCCTGGCGGACACATTTGCCTACGAATAAAGCACTGCTCGTGTTTCTCAAAAGAAACTCGCGGCTTCTAAAAATGGCACTTTGTGTTTCCAGAAAGATACACATGGCGCTCAACGTGTTAAAAACTGCATGGTGAGGTAAAAAGTATTTTACCACAATTAAAAAACTTTACCACAATTAATATCATACCTCTCAATATCCACCTTTTTAGCATGCCCCAATGCTATATACTTTTCAATGAATTGTTTATATTTATGTAAGTACATGGGATTGCGTTTAAATTTCTTTTCTAAAGTTAGAAATCTTTGAAAAGCCATTGAAAATGAATCCCCAAGCTGCAACTCATTCATGCTAGAAGCTAATGGGATATCAACACATTTTTCTGCTTTCAGAAACTCATCACTATTTCTTGTTGCAGGTTGAGGTACCGTCTCCGTGAGCCAAAATTGTTGCATAACATTATCTAATTTTTCACTGTCACAAATGGCTAGGTTTGTTACTACATCATAATGTTCATTAATTTGAGTGCTGATATTTCCACCAATAGTATAACCAAATAAGGTATTTTGCGAAAGTAAACCATTGTGAATTTTAAACTGACCTTCAATTAATATATTAAAGTAAATGTAAGCACTTAATAAACACACCAGCCGAATTAGCGGAACATAAAAAAGGGATATTGTCAAATAATTAATTTTATGGTTAAACAAATAATAATTAAACACCAAACATGAATTAAATTGACATGTTTTCGCATTAATTTGCAACACCATACATAAAGTTTAATGAAAAAAAAAACAAATTAAACAAAATGCATTTTTCTTCAATATCGTAATGACAGAGAAACATTTGAAAATTTAAAATTTTCTGACGGTTCACAATTAACTAAATGCATGTTTAATAACGAGTGTTTCCCCCCCGTGCTCTGACCAATATTTCCATCCGTCTGGGCATGCTGCGGATGACGCTGTCGATGATTTCTTGGGGCAGCCTCTGCCATGCTTCAAGTAATGCGCTTCGCAACTCGCCCAGATTGTTGGGAGGTGGCATTCTTGATTTGACACTCCTCTTTAGGAAGTCCCAAACATGTTCGATTGGATTCATATCCGGGGACCGGCCACTCCATCACCGTTACACCAACATGGTTTAGGTATGCCTGTACTATGCGAGCACTGTGAGCCCGAGCATTATCCTGCATTAAAATGAATTCGTTGCCAATAAAGGGAGCAAATGGCACAACATGTTCTTCTAAAATCTCCCTGATATACCGATCAGCAGTCAGATTCCCGCCATCGACGACCACCAACTCTGTGCGAGCTCTTAAACATATCCCTCCCCAGACCATAATTGAGCTGCCGCCATATGCCACAGAATTTTCAAAACTTGACTGGATATAACGCTCTCCTTTGCGTCTCCATAGTCGCTGCCTTCCATCAATCTGATTTAACAGAATTCTGCATTCATCAGTAAAGAGAACCTGTCCCCACTCGTCGAAGTTCCAATGACGATGTTCACGAGCAAAGTATAGTCGATTTGTGCGGTGGTGTCTCTCAAGTTTTGATGCTTTGGCGGGCACAAATGAGCCTATACCGACTTCTTAGAATCTTCTGCGAACTGTCCGCTCACTCACTCTTACTCCTCGAACCTCCTCCCGTACATTTAGGGCCTGCACCGCCGTCAGTTTTGTGTTCCGACGAACTTGAAGTTGTAGAACCATGTTGATGTAACGGTGATGGAGTGGCCAGCACGGTCCCCGGATATGAATCCAATCGAACATGTTTGGGACTTGCTAAAGAGGAGTGTCAAATTAAGAATGCCACCTCCAAACAATATGGGCGAGTTGCGAAACGTATTACTTGAAGAATGGCAGAGGTTGCTCCAAGAAATCATCGACAGCATCATCCGCAGCAATGGAAACCTTGGTCAGAGCACGGGGGGGAAACACTCGTTATTAAACATGCATTTAATTAATTTGTGAACCGTCAGAAAATTTTAAATTTTCAAATGTTTCTCTGTCATTACGATATCGAAGAAAAATGCATTTTGTTTAATTTGTTTTTTTTTACTTTATGTATGGTGTTGCAAATTAATGTGAAAACATGTCAATTTAATTCATGTTTCGTGTTTAATTATTATTTGTTTAAAAATAAAATTAACTATTTGACAATATCCCTTTTTTATATTCCGCTAATTCTGCCGGTGTGTGTAGTATAAATATTTTTGTGGGAACATTAAACTCAACATCAGACAGTTGAACATGTTTAGGTAAATTTAAATTGGAAATATCAAAATGATGTTGTGGTGAATCAGCTGTAATAGAATTTACAATATAACATTTTATTTTTAGTTGTGTATTGTTCACTGGTGAATACATGTTGACATCTACATATTTATTTATATTTTTATTATATTGATTACCTACCAATTCCAATAATATTGGACTTATGATTTTTAGGAACTAAGTGTAATTTTATCACAATGGATGTTGTTATAAAGGAGGCTTGGCTGCCTGAGTCAAGTGGCGCTCTGACAAAAATTCAGACACCCTAGAATCAATCAATCTTACCTTAATAATTGGCAATAAAGTATTCATTGTTGAATTACTAGAATGTAGTGATACAGCAGGCTGCGAGCCAGGATCACTGTCTTGACATAAAAGTGTATTGTGCCCTTTTTTCTTCTTGCAAATTTTACAAGTAAATGAAATCCTACACTCCCAAACGTGGTGCTTTAAACACATGGAACACAATTTTTGTGTATCCACAAATTTTTTACGAGCTTCTATAGGAGCCATTTAGAATTTGAGACAAGAATGCAATGGATGTGCCATGTTATTACAAAAAGAACATATTTTATTGTTTTTAGTGATAACATTACTCACTTTATGCGATATAATCTTCATATTGTCAGAAATCTTCCAGCGCTATAGCACGCTTCTCTAAGAATGAAATAAACCCATCCATAGTTGGAAGGGTATTTGTATTCCTATCAAGTTGATAGGCTCGATTCGTATAGGAATCCAATTTCTTTATTAATATTGAAATTAAAAGCATATCCCAGGTTGCTGGTTGCTCTAAATTTTTAAATGCATATAACTGCTGCTGTATTTGAGAAATGAAGGAACGTATAGAGGCCGCTATGCCTTTTTGTAAAATCGGTAATTTCAGTAATATGTACATATATGTGATTAAATATTAATCAGGATTTATTATCATAGCGCTTCTTTAAAAGCTCAAGTACTTCTTTATAAGAACTATTTACAATAACTGCCAATGCTTCACCTGATGAAAACTTTCATAAATAAAATAACTTTTGCACATCTAAGAGCACCTGATTTTTGTCAATGACAGCGGTAAATAACTCAATGAATGGTGTATATTTAATATATTCTTTACCATCAAAAATAGGGATATCAACATTGGGTGATTTAGACGTAGACACATTAGTGCACTGTTGTACCTCAGTTGTGCTTAAGTTCTTCGAAGCTAAATCAATTTGGAGATTATCAAAAAGTAATTGTCGTCAAGTATAGCTACGTTTTCAGAATCATTCTCATCAAAGGAAAGGATATCTAACTGTGTTCGCTCGTAATCTCTAAATTAAGTATTTAGTTTTCCTTCGCGAGCCTGTAGCATTTCTGTCGACGCAGAGGCAAGACTGGCTGGATGACTAATAAAATTTTCTAGGCGAGTTATAGTAGCTCTTGAGCTGTCCGCGGGCGATACGCAATCTTTTAAAATTTGCATCTACATTTTTATCGTATAACACAGACATGTTGAAAACGAACGCACAAACACTTCACTTCACTAGACAAAACCGGGAATACTTTTCACTTGATTAATGTCAACCGGCACGAAGATATTATTATTATTCATTAAACATTCAAACGAATATAACGCATCATAAAACACATTGACAATGAAAAACAAAGACTTGTTATACATAACCATGCATACACTGTAATTATTCCAATACAGGTATATTATAGAATAAAGCAAAATCAGGAGTTCAACATACCAAAAAAATGAACTTTGTTAAAATTAAAGGACCGGAAGAAAAATTCATCTAGGTCCTAGCACCGGAATAGCCTGTTATTGAATGTTATCTTTTACCTTTCTTGTATATTACAACCATTCGGAAATAACTTAAAAAAAATTACACCTTCAAAAAGTTTTTCTCACAAAGGTTTTGGGTGCTAAGCTTGTTCTTTATAAGAAATTTCATGCTCTTATTTTACTGGATTGCGATATATCGCTTAATGAAGACTATGTAAAAGAACTCCTTAAGACACCGACTCAAAAAGGACAAACTCAAAATTTTATATTCAAATGTGCAGTTTCTGATGACTTTAATATGTCAAGATGTAAATAAAATAATAAAAAAAAGGTTAATAAATCATCGTTGACAATACTTCGGAGAAAGTTGATCGGAAAAAAGAAACTTAAGATAAGAAACTGCCATCAGTCCTAAAATTGCCTGATTCGATTGACTATAATAGTATTGAACATATAAGTTGTGACAACGAGATAGTTAATGAAAGCAGAGCACGTGACATACTACAGGATATTTCTAAACCACCGAATGTGAACGACTGTAATAATATCCAAGATTTTACTTATAGTGGTAGTAATAGAGTACAGTTCTTCTAATGATGAGTCAAATAATTTAGAGGGTTCTTTTAATTATTCATTAGATAATTGCATAAGATCAGAATAGGAATTATCTTCAGAAAATGAAATTATAGACTCAGAACCTAATCTAACCAGGGGAGGCGGCAGATTTAGGTTAATAATTTCATTGTTAATAATGATGGAGACTAAAATCCTTTTTTTTTTGACTTCCCGCCAAAAAAGGATTTTAGTGTCTTAAGGTCGGTGGAGTTAATTAAGCCTTGTGCCGCCACTATGTGTGGTTAAGGGCGAGGTTCAAAACGGCCCGAACCGCAGTAATGGGAAACAGTGCCGCTGCCAACATCATAGTGTCGGAAAAACAGAGATATCAATGGTTTTTCCAAAACCGTTGACAAGTTCGAAGAAAAATAGTTAGCCTTAATGAGAATTTTTTGATTAAGATGATTTTATTATAATAATATATGTATATTAAATTTCTCTACACTCAATTGGATTCAGTCAAATTTATTATCAGTAATTTTTTAATTATAAAATGATATAAAACTGTACGTGGCATTACTATGCCTGTTAGTTATTATTATGTTTTAAATCAAACCTTGTTTAGGCGCGACTTGAGAGTAACTTAGTTTTTTTTCGGACGGACGTGACGCTCAATAGTCTATAATCAGTTTACGTAGTTCCGCGATTTGCCAACTCGTGGCAAACATCTTAATGTTTGGAATTATTTTTATTAAATAAATAACAATTTAACGACTGTAAAGAATATCTAGGGGCATTTCTTATTAACATTACTACCTTTTGTAATAATTTAATTGTTAATTAAAACAATTTTACACATGCTACATTCTATAGCATTTTTCAAAAAGGCTATATTGACAAAAGCTGATTCAAGTTTTAATTTATTTTTAATTACTTTCATACATGAGTGAAAATTCTTAAAAAAGTGAGTGGCATAAATTGTTAAGTTTTATAGCAGTCACGCGTAAATATTACAAGCACATTTTTTCATTAATAAACAATATTTGTATTTCAATCTTATTTACAATTAACAAATATATATTTTTCTTTTATTTCTAATGAAATTAAATTGAAGTGGTATTAAATACTCATTATTATAGAAAAATATTTTTCAAATTGTGATAGGTTTTAATTAATAGGATAGATATAGAAATTTTTAGATCAGTAACAAACAAATTAATTAGATGCTTAATTAAATTTATAATAATTAGTTGTAAACAAATACTCGTTCATTTGCGTACAGTTCACGCCTACAATTATAATAACCTTAATAAAATTACTGTAAGCGAAATATAAAGGTATAATAAATAATTATGTTGGCGTTAAAGTAAATAAATAAATTGATTAATTTTAATTTAATTTACAATCTGTAACTCTTTGTGTGTTTTTATAGACGTATTAAATTATATATCAATTTATGATGGCAAGAATTCGCATCTCCTGTCAATGGTTAATTTTCAAAACCTAAAATATCTCAGTCTGTACTGGATTTATTAGTAAGTTATTTCTTACTCTATCTTGTGTCGTAGCAATATTCCAAGGTTGGTCCATAGGCTGGAATAACGCTGGCCTAACCTGTGGTAACAGAGAAATAGATTACTTGAACTGGTATTAATTATTTACTAAGTTCATGGCATAAATTATACAGAATTTAAGTTCTATTTTCGTTCCATTTTCGCAGCCGGAAAGGGATCAAACTATTAAAGTACAAAAAGCTTCCAATGCGAGCATAGCTTTCGAAAGTTTTATACATTGATAACTTCGTAAGAGATCAGCTACATTGCCACCATTTCTCATGGACTCACTTCGAAAAATGGTTTGCATCCAGCATCTCATACTTAAATAAAAGGCCTTTTGCCGATTAACTTCAATTGTCTTATCTTTCGGGGCCATGGAACAACACTATGTAATGAGCTTTACAAACTAAACAAAAGTTCCCTTAACTTGATCTAAATTATTCAGTTATTATATCACCATTAAGCTATCACTGGAAGTACAATAGAAACTAAAGAAATCAAACCTAGGGAATCCTGTTCACTGTCTGTTACTATTTTAATGTAGATCTCCAAATAGGTGCAGATTTTGTGGAGATAGATGTTAGATAGATGTTGCGTCATATTCCAAAAATTGGCTTTCTAATTGCCTTAGCACTGTGTCGTAGGAGCAGTAAAACTCTAGTCAGCACCTGAATTTTCATTAACGTATTTTAACGGGTGTAATGACATTGTCTCATTCGTCACATATTTAGTTTTATATTAATCTTCGGTTTTTCTGTACCCTCACCAACATTTAAACACTGCAGATTCTGGAGAGTGAAGAATCTGGAGAAAATCCTAAATTGAAACACGCGGTTCATGATTACAACCCATAATTGGGCCACTGCTTGGCTCAGGAGAGTGGTTAAAGTCAAAGTTCGACACTATTGAAAACTCTCAGTTCTTCTCATGATGTTTTCCTTCACGAAGCAGGTAATAATAACTTTGCAATATGCGCATAATTAAAAAAATTTAAGGTGCGTGCAGGATTCGAACTCAAACCCACTGTGTGGGAGACAATGTTCAAACCACTCAACTACCACTGCTTAAAAATTTAAAGATTGCTCATTGGACTAAAATTTTCGTAAAAAAAATGAAACACTCAAGATTGCTAAACAATGTTAAGGTAACGACCTCTATACAAACTGAACACTGCTTGGCAACTTCGGCATTCAGTTAATTATAGTATATGACATAACAATAATAATAAAACGCACACACTTCATGTTATAAGTTAAGTGTACAATCGTAATTAACTCGCATGTCTGTATATAGGTTAAATTGTTCACACCCGACTGATCGCGACGCGCAAGACTGACGATTTGTTAATAAAGTACGAAAGTGTGTTATAATGTTACGTTTGACATCACACCGTTGCAATTTTTGCCCTCATATTGAAAGTCCGGTTTCAGATAATATTTGACCATCTTTTTGGTAATACTAGAACAATAAAAATAGGAATTTATCCTATTACTAACAAATGTTACTCGTATAATTTAAAAAGGTTGCTACATTTTTTTCTATATCGGAAGATATGATAGAAAAAAAACTAAACTTTTGTCTGTGGTTTTGATTAATTCATTTATGTTCGGCCGAAACGACTAAATACGACTAAACATGTACGACAAAGATGAACCACCAAAATTCTGTTTGAAACGAGACATCCACCAGAAGAAGCTGATGGTCACTATTTGGTGGTTGGCTCAGGTGTTATCCCCTCCCCCCCGAGGGCTGCCACCTTGTCGTGGTTGGGGGCTTGCGTATCCTAATGAGCCCCGAGACTATACGGCAGAGTCTCGACTCATACCGGAAGTCGAAGGGTGAAGGATCAGACTAAGAGCAGCCCAGGGAGTATGTTTCTCCGGGTGTCGCTCTGTTACGCAGAGGGCACTCCGGACAGAAACACGGTGGTGTATTTCGGGCCCGAAAGGGTCCGAAATAGGGCAGTAGAGTGCTCTTGGTGCCCAAGAGCGCTCTAGGCGAAGGCGGGCCAACCGTCGGGGCGTCACGGTTGAATGCGTCAGCGATCCCGTGGCGCACCATCAAGACGATGAGGGCCCCGCTGGGTTTTAGTAGGTATTCTGGCACGTAGAGGACCTGCCAGGGAGTCCTACATACCCGCCGCCTCCCCGCGGCGGAATGCGTAAATGCAGCGGTAAAAAAAAAGGTGTTATCCACCACAACTTTATGGAACCTGGGCAATCGATCACGGAGGATTTCTACTATTATCAACTAGACGAATGGTTGAGAAATCTTGCGATTAAACAGTCAAAATTACTTAATCCGATGACTCTAATCTTCCTGCACGACAACACTTAAACACATGCCGCACGAATGACCGTATCAAAGATACAGAAGTTGCAGTTGGAAACTCTCCGTCACCAAGCATACTCGCCAGACCTTGCCCCCACTGACTATCATTTCTTTCAAAATTTAAACAACTTTTTGTCTGAAAAAAAAAATCAATTACACAAAGGCTGTCAGAATGGCGTTTCAAGAGTTCATCGACTCCTGTGGTCCAGGCTTTTGCATACAGTAAAGGGATAAATGAGTTACCTCTAAAATGGTAAAAATGTATCGATAATATGGGAGCATACTTTGATCAAAAATAAAAAAAAAATTGAAAAAATAGAATTCAGTTATGTACATTTATTGCTCCACTTTATACTTGACAACTTAATACAAGGATTTTTAGAAATTCTATCCTCTAAATGATTTTCTCATGAATTCTTATAAGTTAGTATAAATAAAGAGATACATTTTTCCGTATTTTTGATATACATCCTCAAATGGGAAAGCATAAGTTTCCCCTCGGGTTTACTTGTTTTTTTGTATTTTATAAATAATAGTTATTTTATGTAACAGTATGTTTTCCACTTTAATACATAAGAGATAACAGGCTAGAACTAAAAATACTACATCTTTGAGAGTATCTCCGATAAGTGATGTATTTTAAACACTTTTCTAAAGCTGCTCAGATTTCTTCTAAAGCGTTGCTTCTAAAGCGACTTGCGGTTGTGTATTATCTTTTAATTTCTTTTCTTTTTCTTTAACTAGTAAAAAGATTTACTCACGGAATAAGGTTTCCTTACAAACAGGACATACAAAACCACAAACTTCATGTTCACCAATACAATCTTACAAGTTTCATTTTCTTCGTTAATCCTAACATCATTTGAATTTGGTGATTTTTTTTCCACTTTAATACATAATAATGATTAACTATGAGAACCTACTGATCAACATAACGTTTCTAAATTAATTGAGATGTAAACACCTTATGTAAAACGAAAAGAGTAAAGAGTTTCGACTAATTGATCCTGAAGATACAGAAAATAACAGGAAATAGGTACCTAAAGATAAAGTATATAAAAGGAAATAGGTATGGAATTGGGTTTCTTAAACCTTGGGTTGGTTTAAATTTTGAATACAGATTCGTCTAGCATAAGATCAAATTCTATATCGTCCAAAAAAGCTATACAGAGAACTTACTCGTATATGGTTAAACTTCGACTTACAAACAAATTTGTTATACTACATTGTGTATCAAAATGAATGAAATAATATTCATTCGAAGTTGGTTTTTACGAACACTTTTCAAACGTCAAACTACGCCATTGCTTCAACAAATGCCTATCGTGAGTGTTTCCGGAAGAAGTGGCAAAAAACTCCCAAGGAGTTTATTTTCCTACTCACAGTTACAGATTGCACTTATGGCTATATATAAAGACAAGGACTATAAACAAGAGATTTCTATAACTCACTTGTCTAAATGTTTGGGGGGCGTAGTAATCCAGATCTTGAGACCTCACCGAGGCAGCTAGGATCACACACCAAAGGCATATTAACTGCAAATCAATAGTTACCTTAAATAAGACAAATATGTTTTGCTCATAATTAATGATTAAGTTTGTAAGTAAATACTTAATAGGATTATGAAACCGATGTTCAAAATGTGTAACTACTCAATCATTAAAATTCAAAAGCAACAAAGTCACATACCCGCATAGTTCACGAAACAAAAATAATCAAAATCACTGAAACGCTTTGACGGACAAACAGACAATGTGAACACATTACGAAACAGGCCCCTATATATAGATGTTTTGCAAGAAGCCGATGGACTGAAAAATAACTGGTTGGTGTTCACTGGCCGTTGAGATTAGAGCAGGGCGAGTAGAATTTGCAACATTGTACATTCTCTCTTCAAGACGCTCCAATGCTCAGTGGACATTTAATGTCAAAAAATACTACACATGCTAACGGACATTAAAAATAGAGTTTAATTTGTCATAAGTACTTAGACTTACATATTATTTATAATCGTTTTCACATTTATTACATCAAATCTCACTAAGGTATATTCTAAATCGCAAGTAGGTCAATCATAGTTCAGCTTTTGAATTCTGTGATATTTATTTCTCACCATTGACTAGTTGTTTTTTGCAATCCTCTACCTTATGTTGTCTATGATTCTATGTACATTTTGCATTATTTCGTTTGTGATTTGAAAAGGCAAATTAACAATAAAACTCGAAATCAATCTGACAATGAAAATAGCGGGTTGTCAAAAATCATTCAATTTATTCTTCAATACATTCTTATTAATATGACGACCCCGTAGCCCAGTTGGTAGTGACCCTGCTTGCCGAACGTGGGGTCCCGGGTTCGATTCCCGGCCGGGGCAGATGTTTATGTGACAGATAAATGTTTGTTTTCGGGTCATAGGTGTTTGTGATGTGATAATTGTGTATGTCCATGTCACTCGCAACACAGGGAAACCTAGTGCGGGGGTGTGTAAAAAAAAAAAATATGAAAATGTTACAAAGAAGTCACAATAAAAGAAGTATATATTTAACAGTTATGGGCCGCGTATCATTCTCATATTTTTTTATCTCAACAAACATTTACAGGAGTCGCTAAATCGCTTTTGTAAAAAACTCCGCAAATCAGGACATTATCTAGTTTCTTGGATCGCTGCAATATAAATCGTTTGCACTCTGAATGAAATTGGCCAATTTGTTTTTGGTTTCAAAATTTCCTTGGCCGCTTCTCTCCAGTTATTCACCAGACAATCGACACCTAATTTTACTAATGTTGATGTTTCACCTATAATATTTCTGATTTCGCCGGGGCGTAGAAATACTTCGTGTTTTTTTCATTTTCTTATACGCCTTTATTTAGATCATACTTGGTTCATCTCTGTCTGTCTGTTGGCGACGGAAGATTGGAACTTTGTAATTGAAATTTGAGACACTTCTCGACTAGCTAAAAATGTAATATAATTTGAGGCTGTTCAGTTTCGATGACAATACACGATAGTGCAATAAAACAATAAAAAAAATATTACAATTTTTTTTTTCAACTAAATATAAAATAATTCCAAAATTGGACTAAAACAAAAAAATATATATCTTTCCATTTCATACAACAATATAAAAAAAAACCAACGAGCAACATATTATCTTACCGTCAATCGATGAAATATTTTTTGAAAATTTTTTTCTTATTGCATTTTCCAACCATTAACTATTCACTAATAATAAAATAGTGGGACGTCATAAATTATAAAACATTTATGGTTATGATGATGTTACCGGTTATGGTAATGATGGGTGTGTGATGGTAGTGGCCTAGGTGACCTAGGTCACGCGTGTAGTAGGTGCAGGTAACACGAAACGCAAAAACAAAAACGGTCCGGACATAAACAGTTTATTTTACGAGCACAATAACAGTTTATACTACACGAAACACAACACGAGAAAATAACCACAGAATAAAGAAGGAGAGAGAGTGATAGACACACAGGAAACAGTCTTAACATTAAACACAAGCAAAACAATAGTTAGGCACAGCGAAAGCACTAGTAAGCGTAACGTAGTTGAGCGATCAAGAGACACAGGTATTGCGCGGGACGAAAGAAAGCCAACTGCCGGATGCCGAGCGCGGACTGAACAGCGCGCGCGCCGGGCGATCCCGTTAGCGGGGTGTGAGAGGTGCGGAGAGCAGTGAAACCGCCGCGCGGCTGCCCAGCCGGTGATGGTAAAAATCGGCAAGCGAAGTGGCGCGCCGACTCCAAGACTCGCGAAGTTCGAGTCCGCGTGTGTGTGCTTGTGTGAGTGTATGTATGTGTGTGATATGTAATGTGTAATGTATATAAAGTATAAACATAATATAATACATAAGTGTAGGTGAGTGTGTATATGTAATATATATTATAAACTACATAAATACGTATGAATGTGGGACGAAGGTGCCCACACATTGAATGCAATTAGAAGTTAACAATTCGTTTTGACGACCCCATCGCCCAGTTGGTAGTGACCCTGTCTGCCGAGGAAGGGGTCCTGGGTTCGATTCCCGACTGGGGCAGACATTTAAGTGACAGACAAATGTTTGTTCTCGGGTCATGGGTGTGTATTATGTCATATTTGTCTATGTCCTTGCCACCCGCAATACAGGGAATCGTGGTGCGGGGGTGTGTGTAAATATTTAGCTGGGTATCCATTTGAGGCAGCCTCGGGCCGAGCGGCTGCCTCGACCCGAGGCAGATCTAGTGGAGACCGTGCCGCGAGTCGAGGCTTGCCGCGACTTGAACCAAACGAGGCGGCCGCGCAGCGAGCCAAATCGTGTCGGTAAATGGCCATGCTCAAAGACGCCTCAGTGTGAGGCGTGCGTTCAGTGGAGACGGACGAACGTGTGCTCGGCACGCGGCAAAATGGATAATCAGAAATGTATCGAATTAAGTTATATGAAAACCACCGACATTTGTGGGATCCAACTTCACCGCAACATTATAATAAACAATTGAAAGAAGATTCTTGGAAAATAATAAGCAAGGAAATGAAACTACCCATTTCCGAAGAAAAAAAAAATTACTTCGCTTTGTGGATCTTTTCGGAGGGAAAAATCTCGGCATAAAAAAAGTCTTGTCACGGGATCAGGTAAAAAATCATTGGTTTTTGAAAATTAGTTGTATATTTCTTGTCATTTATTTTATACTCATTTTACTCACGTGTGTAGTGTACCTCTAAAAATGATTTTTATTCTAGGTGGTAATGAGGTGTATATATCGAAATGGTTCGCTTATGAGCTTTTACTTCTTTTACTTCTACTTTACTTCTTGGCTGACAAGTTCTCTCCCCGTGAGACTAAAAACTCAATGTCTATCGACACATCGTCGCCTTCTGCAGCAAGAGACACAACAAATTCAGAACCATCGCCTTCTGTAAGTATCTGGGGTCAGTAAGCTTTGGGCTAAAGGCGGAAACATATTTACGTGTCATGGCGTGTCGTGGTGCTTACTGTCGTGACGGTGAGTGTGCACACTTATGTGTCGTGTCGTGGCGTGCTCTGGCGTTATTTCTTTCATTTCTGAACAGAACCTCGCAGTGTTTAAAACGTACATAATGTTTTCTTCTGATTCGGATAGTGATTAGTGCTAATTATATTTTATATTTAATATCTATGTTGCCATGTTATTTGTCCATTTGTAACGAAGTGTGTAGCCAAGTGTGACCGAATTGCTTTTGCGCCATTTGCAGACCTTCGAGGAATTGCACGTAAAGGCACAAAAGAAGTCGAATCTGGTTCATTCCTCCACGACCCTTGTACGAAATTTCCATCGATTTCAGAGTCCAAACTTCCTGGTGGTGTATAAATATTTGCCCTTGTTTTTCGTAAAAAGTTATGCAAATAAACAGTAGCCAGTACCACTTTCGTAGCAATTTCTGGTTCCAATTACATTGGTTTTCTTAACACTCTAAATACAGAACTCATGATGCCAAAAGAATTTTCTACTACCCTTCGTGCTCTAGATAGACGGTAATTGAATATTCTTTCCGGAGAACCATTGTCTGGGGTTCCTTCAAACGGTTTCATAGTATAATTGTTTAAAGCAAATGCCTTGTCAGCTAATATAACATAGGGCACTTTAATCAAATATGGTGTCTGTAATATACAGGGTGCTGGTAACTTTAATTCATTATTTTCCAATGATTTGTACAATGCACTGTTTTTAAAGACTCCACCATCGGATATGCGTCCTTGACATCCAACGTCTACATACATAAAATTATAATTAGCATCCACCAAGCCAAGCAATACGATGCTGGGAAAATTTTTATAATTTATGTATTCTCCGTGACTTTTAATTGGTGATTGAAGAATAATATGTTTGCCATCGAGGGCCCCCACACAATGAGGAAAATGCCACTGGTTTTCAAAATCTTGTGCTACTTTTAACCATTCTTCTTCTGATGATGGTATCTGAAAATTATGTCACATATTTTACTATTAGGCTATCGTACTGCTAAAACATTATTTGATGATTCTATTTATTTTAATTTACAGAATGAAGAATTATTCGAAGAAAATGAATCGATGCGTGAAACTTCTTCTTCCGAGCGATCATCTTTGCCCCGCGATGATCAACAACAGACGCAGCCCGAAACTTCAAGATCAAATAAAAGAAAAATGACTGATGCTTGTGAAGACAATATAGATCTAGATAAAGCTATGGAAGTGTTAAATTATACAGATGATAGTTATGATACGTTTGGTAAACATATTACTGCAGAACTTAGAAAATATGATCCAATTACTTTAGCACACGTTAAAAAAGCTATAATGGATATCTTATTTCAAGCTGATACCGGGATGTTACCAGATACACGACAACAAGGATACTACACGCAACAATAGGGCCAAACTTCTGCGAACGTATAAAATTCCCAACAATATGGGCAAACTTCTGTGAACTCAAAGGATTCTGCTAGAAATACTGAACAATTTACTACTCTGTCATTATTGTAACTTTATACTTTACTAAAATTTTGATTAATAAAGCATTTTTAACATACCTGAATATATTCTTTGAGCACTTTTACCAAGCCATCACATGTTTCGCGAACAATTTTTGAAATAGATTGCTTTGACACTCTAAAAAGGTATTGCAAACTAACAAACGAATCACCACTTGCTAATAACCTCAGGGTAATGGTCAGTCGTACTTTTGTTGTGATTGCTTTGCGAAACGATGTATTTTTTTTTCCAATTATGGGTTCGAGCTTGATGCATAGATCTTCAAAGGTTTCAGAGTTCATTCTGGTAAAATTTTTAATAGTTTCTTCTACGCCTTCAAAGGTCATATCTGACAATTGTTTTGCATGAACATTTCGCTGACGATATATTTCCTTAATACACCATCGATGTTTCCGTTTCTTATGTTGCTTCCTTTTGTAGTGACTAATTACTACTAATGCTGCAGCGACTTTACGTGCGTCAACCATGGTGGTTAATGAGGAATTGAGAAAATCGTGGCTCGGGTTGAGGCTTGCCGCTCGATACGATATTATGTGTGCTCAAGTGGAGACGCAAGTACTTTCCGCAGCCCGCGGCACGCTCAGGATGAGGCAGCTCGCCACGAGGTTGCGCAAATGGATGGCTTTTAACGTTTATTCACATATTTTATCAAAGTATTTAAATATTTTATTGTATTACAGAATCACAATTGATCAATCCATATGTATCTATATTTACGTCTTCTAGCAATAAAAGGTTGAAAAACTACAATGAATTCCATAGAAGTGATAATTCCTACCAATTCAATGTGAATAGCCTTAGTGGATTTACAACAAAAATATGGCAACATGTGAGTTACGTTGGCGTAACCAGCCAGAAGACGACGAGTTAGAAGAAACAATTAGTGTAAGGTTTCAAATGCAATGTACCATGTTTAAAGACAAATAAAATCAGTTCTCTCTGAATCTTGGGCCAGTCCAGTCGTCTTTGTTTATTTTTAAAAACCCCAATCTCCGGTCTCGATATTTAACTGGCGCAGTCGTGGTAGGATTCGCGTTTGTTTAAACGGTAATTTCGAAAAGCAAATTCGGAACATCCGCGACGCGAATCAAAAAGGATCTACACCATCGAGACCCGCCCAGCATCGCAGCATCCCAGCCGCCCAACGACCCGGCAGCCCAGTAGACGAGAGGCTCACAGCCTGCAATCGGCAATGCTCGTGGGGTAAATATTTTACTCTGTTGCTCCCGGGAATCCCATTGTTCCCCAGTGTTCCAACTAACATTTGGGTACAGTGTATTATTTTGTTATTCATTTTAATTACTGTGTTGTGCATTTTTGATTTTTGTGTTGTGTGATTTTGATACAAAAGAAAAAATGGCTACAGACCAAAAACTCGAACATAATTCGAATATAATCGATTATGGTACGCTATCAATCCTATTGCCTACTTACGATGGCAATAGAAAAACTTTAATGCCAAATCGTCCTCAAATGATCAAAGTTTCTTATTACCGTATATTATATACATTTCATTAATTTTAATATAGAAAACTAACACACCTAAAGTTTATCATTTAAAAAAAATCATTATACACAGCAAGGATTGTTTCAAATAATTCTCTATGGTTTTTCAATTTTCGTTGTTTGAAGCCTGCCGTAGGCTCCCCGCACCTCTCTCAGTCAAGCTGCATGCTTTGAACGGAGCGGACGACCAGGTAAGCCTACTTTTCGTTCTTACAAATTTGTTATCAAGGAAGTCATTACACCTTTGCTGTCTGTTGTTGCAAATAATTGTTGCACTAATCATATTGTTTACTAGTATTGTGTCGAACGTGAACTTATTAATATCAATGTGTTTTAGGAAAGTATTTATTCGGTTTCGACAAGTTACAACCTGTTTTTTCCAATTCGTCATTTTCACCAACATCATTAGCTCCAAAATATTTGTTGCGTATAATGATAAATAGGGAATATAATGATTTGTTCTGTTTCCAATAATGACAGCTGTTGAGGATAATATGATTTTGTATTTATAGTATAATGTATACTTAAATTGTAAGTTAGAATATAGTAAACGTACACACAAAACATGTATTTTATAAAATTTTTGCGATGACTTTTCATTTTTAGGTGTCTAATTAAAATGCCACCAAAGAATATAAAGGCCGTCAAGCGCAACAACGACAGTGTAAAAAGAGAAAATATTTAGAAATAAAAAATGATCCGGAGTTATTATCCATAGAACAAGAGAAAAGACGTAACAAGTATAAGAAAAGAAGAAGACAAAATCAAACCCACGTACGCCTCGCGCTCAATGCGAGCAAAGAAAGAAATGAAAGGAAAATTCCAAGAGGTACTAAATAATTTTACTTAACTATATTTGAAATTGTTTATTTAGGTACAAAACAGTAATGTTATTTTTATTTTAAATAGGTACAGACTAATGAAAAAGCAAGAAAAAAACGACGCCTAAATTTGAGGCCGTTGTAATAGAAGCTGCAGAAGATGCTATTAATAACATATAAAAAGACAATTGAAGTGCAAAGAAACACAAGACAAAGATTAAATAAGAAACTTCAAGTGCAAGAGTAAAATAATAAACATAGTAAAACAAGCATCTCTTAACTTCGTAAAACAAGCTAAACCTCAAATATCATCTTTATCCGTAACATCAGGTCACAAATCATACGTAGAAAAAGTTCATAAATTTTATAACGATGATGCTAATAGTACTGTAAGTGCTAGTAAAAAAGAGTTTGTGACGAAAAGTAAAGTTAAGATGCGGAAACGATATCCGAATGCTACACTAAAGACACTTTATCAAAAATGTATATCTCAAGTTGGTACAAAAATAAGTTACTCGACCTTTTATAAACTACGACCCTTTTGGAGTATTCCCAAAATCTACCAACAGAGATACATGTTTCTGTTCACGACATCTTAATATGGAGTTATACAAGGTTTACATAGAGCTTGTGTAGTAAATGTAAGAACTTGTGAGCAATTACTGTCATAACTGTGTTGTGACTCGAGGAATTTAGGATGTTTAGATAGAAGTTGTAATACTTGTCCGTCAAATCATCTCGAATATGTAAATGTTTCCGATAACAATGTATCATTTTACGAATGGCGAAAAACAATTAAAGAAATTACACTGAATAATGGAACGGAGAAAAAACAACAGTTGACTGAAAGAAAATAACACTACAATTAGTATAGTAGTGTATGTAAGAATATAATTAAGGTATGTTGTCTGTGTGTGTATGCATATTAGGCTAAGTTATAATGTAATAGATTTAAGTGGAGTAATAAAGAGATCTTCTCCCGATCGGCTGTGTTTTATTACACGATCACACGTTACTTCATGGCGATTCTGCCAGGAGTAAGATGAGGATAGCGCGGTCGCGTCGCGGTGCGTTTCCTTAGGCGCGATTGCATACGTATAAATTACGCCAAAATAATGAATAATGGGTTCAACACAACAAAAGAGGAAACAATCATCGCGCAAACGGCGGCTGGCAACGGGAAAAATTCTGCATCTGCAGATACCAGTTACTCCAGGACATCCATCACCAATATCCTGCTGACTTGGATTCTCTATCAGGAGCTGTATATTTTTCACATCTTGATTTATACCAAGGATTTTACCAACTACTTACTACGGGAAAAAATCAATTTCAAATGTCCCTTATACCCATGGGAATAAAGTCTAGCCCGAACGGGTTCAGTAGAATGATAACTTTAGCGACGTCGGGTTTAAACCACGACAAATGTTTAATTTATCAGGATGACCTTGTAGTTTTTGGTCGGAATTTACAAAGTCATAATCAAAATTTAATGTACGTATTTAGTAGGCTACGTAAAATTCATTTAAAATTAAATTCCGTCAAATCCATTTTTTTGCAAATGCAAAAAGCAAAAATTTAGGCCACGTTGTTTCAGATAAAGGAATTTTACCAGACCCTGAGAATACAAGAATTTTAGAGAATTACCCTAGGCCTGTAGATGAAATAAAACACTTTGTCGCCTTTGCTAATTGTTATAGAAAGTTCATTCCGAATTTTTCAGAAATTGCACTTCCGTTAAATTAAGCTTGACGCAAAAATATATCGTTTCTTTGGTCAGGTTGGTTCAGGTTTCTTTGGTCTTTTGGTCATTAACAAAGCCGCCCGTTCTTTCTCCAATATCCAAATTTTTCCCCAGAAAAAGAATTCTTACTACAGACAGATACATCAGGAAAAGCCATAGGATCCGTATTATGTATGTAACATAGATGGACGACTGGTTGCATATGCAAGTCAAAGTTTAAATAAGTCGGAACTCAACTATCCTACTATTGAAAAGGAGCTGTTGTCAAGTATGGAGCGTAAAATATTTTCGACGTTTAAAAGAAGTTTCTTTCGGAGACGTTTTAAAATCCAAACAGATCACAAACCACTTATGTATCTTTTCAGCAAGCGCGACCCGTCCAGCAGGTTACTAAAGTTTAGATTACAATTGGATGAATATAATTTCACCGTCGAGTATTTAAAAGGCCAATCCAATTCTGTAGCCAATGCATTATCATGAATTAATATATATTCACAAGATTTAAAAACAATGAACGATCAAATTTCATGTGTTGTGACAAGGGCGCAGTACCAAAAATTAAAAAATAGCGAAAACCTTAGTACTAGCGATTTGGTGGATAATATTGCCACAAACTTGAAGTCTGATCAACCTAGAGTCGTGAAAATAATTAAAAAACCAAATCTCCATACTGAACTTTCGTTAATTGACAGTAGGAAATTAAAGAACATGGAATCAAACGGATTAGTGACGGAAGTTTACATGAATTTCTCTTATGTACCAAGTAGATCTACTATTTATTTATGTACAATGTCTAAAGCTCGATCACCGATTACGCGAGACGTATTGGTGAGAGATTTGGCAGTTATGTGCAAAAAATTAAGTATTAATGAGTTATGTATCCTAAGAGATGAGATGAATAAGGAATTTATTAAGGTAGATATAATAAATAATTATGATAAATGGACCGGTCCACGGATATGTATTTTAAATAAGGTACAAAGAATAAATAATATTACACGGTAACAGAAAGGTATTTTTAAATGACTTTCACCTCTTGCCCTCCAGTGGCCACGCTGGTATCAGGTGAATGTCTAATAATATTAAAAGATATCATTTTTGGCCCAGCATGGACAAAGATATATGTTACCAAGTGTGAGCAATCTCAGAAACAAAAATACTCGGTAGGTACTAAACAGCCAATGGTAGTCACGAGCACGGCTAATTCTGCTTTTGAGGAAATGTACTTCGGCGTCGTAGAACCGTTCCCGAAAGACGCTTTGGGGCAGGTCTATATTCTCAGATTGCAGTGCGAATTGACAAAGTTCGTAGAGGCGTACCCCTTGCCTACCAAGGATTCAGTTAGCATAGCTCGATCATTTGTTGATAATTTTGTTCTTGGGTACGGGATACCGCGAGAAATAACCACGGACCATGGAGCAGAGTTCATCTCCAACACCATAAAAGAGGTATGTCGACTACTTAATATTACTCAGCTGATGTCAACGGCATACCACCACGAGAGTATAGGAGCGTTGGAGAACTCTCACAAGGCATTAGGTGCATTTTTAAGGGTAAGTTCTGAAAATAAGTCCGGCTATTGGAGTAGTTATGTGCCCTATTGGTGCTTCTCCTATAACAATAGTGTGCACACAGAGACGAAATGTACGCCACATGAACTTGTTTTCGGTAAACGCTGCGTAATACCCAGTAATCTGAATAGTGGCATTGTTGAACCCTTATATGCTCATGATAGTTATTCCCTAGATTTAAAATATAGACTACAAATACAATAGTAAATGTAGAAGAAAGGAAAAGTAAGATAGTAAAATAAACCCTGTGTATTATAAAAAAGGTGATTATCTACTAGTTAGAAATCCTTCAGGTGATAAGATGGACAGTATATATCAAGGCTTTTGTCTGGTAGTACAAGATCTTAACTGTAATGTTAAAATTATAAAAAAGATAAAGAAGAAATTATACACAAGAATCGCACAAAACTGTATAAAATGCCAAATTTCCTTAATGCCATACGTTTAGTAATTAGGTCGATCTTTTTTACATGTTCTTATTATCTTCGTATTTTAGCATTTTACTTCTATTTACATATTGGAATATTATGTTAAGGAAAAAAAAAAACCTTGTGTTGTTTTTTATTTTTATTACGGAAAGGGAGGTGTAGTAGATAGATAGATAGATAGATCAATATGTTACCAATCGTTTATATATCCTAATCTCAAATAATAAAGAGAGTATTTACTCAGCATTCGTGTCTTTCACTCGTCTCCTAAGCACATCGTTACAAGTAGACTACAGAAAACTTAATGACGTTATAGTCGACGATTAGTTTCCACTACCAAACATCACCGACATCTTAGACTCACTTTCTGGATCCATCTATTATATTCATTTACACTTAAATCAAGGGTATTACCAGGTAAATTTGTCCCCTGATAGTCGTAAATATACTGCTTTTACTATTAGCACAGGCCAATATCAGTTAAAATTTCTTCCTATGGGTCTGAAAACTACCTGTAGTAATTTTAGTAGAGCGATGTCAATAGCTATGTCTGGTCTAGCATATGAAAAATCTTTTATCTATTTAGACGACTTAATTATTTTCGGCAGAAATTTAGAAATACATAACAGAAATTTCATTGATGTGTTTGAAAGACTAAGAAAAGTTAATTTAAAGTTAAACCCACAAAAATGTCAAAATGAAGGAAATTTTATATCTTGGGCACATTGTTTCGGCTGAAGGTGTTTTACCTGACCCAGATAAAACAAAAATCTTACAAAATTTTCCCATCACCAAAAACGCTGACGAAGTCAAAAGATTCGTAGCATTTTGTAATTACTATCGAAAATTTGTCCCGAATTTTGCCGAAATAACCTTACCATTACATACCATACCATACCTTACCATAACAAATTATGCCGCAAACGATCTTGTTTTACTTGGACAGATGAGTGTCAAAAATCGTTTGAATTTCTTAAAAATTCATTAATTACTCCACCAATTCTCCAATATCCAAATTATTCTGACGAAAACGAATTTATTATACAAACCTAAGCATCAGGTATAGCTATCGACGCTGTGTTACAATAAGGTTACGGTGTTTCCTGTAAAGCTAACGGCAACTGTGACGATTACAATAACAATGAATCGTATTTTGCTCGTGACGTTTATGTGAATAGTATTGATAGTAACATGTATGAATGTATTACAACGAGCAATTCAACCATCATCTACAACTTTGACCAGTTTTATTAACATGCCTCAGAATAATAATAATTTGGCCAGAACACTGCTATACTCAGAAATGCCAAAATTTTATACTTGGAAACAATCCTAAAAAAAATTTCAACCACGGAAACAAGGAAAACCAGTTCCGGATTAACCCAATGTACATTCCACCGATCCAATTGGTCGAATTTATTCAGGCCATCCAAGCAATGATGTTTTTATTTGAGCTTACTATTAGTCAATGTACGAGGCCCAACATCATTCCAACATTTACGAACTGTTAATGGTGAATTATGTGGCTCTTACAGAGAAGCCTGTCAGCGTTTAAAGCATGATGCTTATTGGGATCAAACTTAAAATGATGCTGTTATTTCTTCTAAAGCTCAGCAAAGACGAACATTGTTTTCTTTAATTATATGAACATGCTTTCAGTCAAACCCAACTGATTTATGGATCAAATACAAAGATGATACGTATGACGATATCTTGCATTAAATGCGCAATAGAACAAGAAATCTACATTACTACACTTCGTTGAATCTAACAGAAAAACTCCTATCACAAAAGTCCTTCATATGTGGAACTTTAAACATAACAAGAAAACATTTGCCAAAGACTCATTCAAAGATAAAGGGCTTGGTTATAGGGAAAATGAAAAAAAAAAAACGTTGAAGTACTGAAATAGGTTAATAAAAGACAAGTTTTAATGTAACTACCTGCAAAAATCACGACGACATGCTAATAGATACAGGAAAAAGGAAACGTCGAACATTAACGAACCTATTGAAAAACCAGGATGTATGCTCATGTACAATAAAACTAAAAAAGGAATAAATTTCAGTGACCAAATATCATCATATTACACAATATTAAAAAAGGAGTGAAGTGATGGAGGAAAGTAATAATGGAGTTGTTATTTGGTACAGCACTTGTTAATGCTTGGATTGCCTATTGTCTACGCATAGACACTCGCGGGGGCCGGTGCGGTGCGCGGGCGTCGCGTAGGCTGCCCTCCCCACTCACTCAAGAAGACAACGGCATCGGCGGACGCGTTTTACGTACCGTGTCAATTTTGTGCCTATGAACTTACGGAAATTATATTTATCGTCAAAAGTCGAATCTTTCATTAAATGTAATAAAAGTCCCCTACACCTATAATTAAATTAATGATGGGAATAAAATACCAAAGCTACAATTTGTGGAGAAAATTATCGAAACTTTATCAGAAAAGGACTTTGAATGATACAGGTAATTTTACAACATAACTGTCGACGCAGATTCAGACGCAGACGCGCGTACGTGCACGCGCGCGCGCGCCCCACACGCACGCACGCACTCACACACTCGCGCGCACACACACACACACACACACTACACATACACGGATACTATGAAAATCTCCGAATCTTTTTAACAAATCGCCAAGCTGACAGAAAAGTCCAAAAAATTATAACTGAATGTAAAAGAAACTTCTGTTTGGACTGTTTCAATTAAAAACATTTATGCATGTAGTTTTTCCTCTTTTCTCACGTTTTCTCTTACATTAAACCTTAATTAAAACTATCGATATTTTTATTTCTCATCCCTAAAATTTGCACAAAGCTTCCCTTATTCAATGTGGCACAAGGTGCATAAGACCCTGTATTTTTTTTCTGTTAATAGCCCACAAATGAGCAGACGAGCCACCTGATTTACCATCAGGTCACCATCGCCCATGGACATCAGCAAGACTAAAGGCATCACTGATGCGTTGTTGACCAAGAAATGAGAAGGTTAGAAAAAAGGTACTGGCTCTCAAACTCCCATTCGGAACATGACAAGTTGTTTGGCAGCTCACCAAGCAGGAGGGTGGTAGCTACCCAGGCAGGATTCACAGAAAGATAATAATATTACTAATAATATTAATAACTTAATTATCATACTGATAATATAATTCATACGCAAAGCCCTACCACCAAGCAGGCTGGCTTCTGTCGCCTCTTACACCACCCTGTTTTACCAGCATAGGATTGCAGGTAGTATTCTAAGCCACCCCAATACAGCACTAAATTTATAGTTCTGTATTTTTTTACAGATATACATTTTAAACAAAACAAGCTGTTGACATACACCTTCAGGTTCATGTCAATCAATTCATTATTGTTAATATTGAGGGCAAAAAAATCATACATATTTTTACATGAAATCAAAAAAAGGATTTAACTTTCCTAAATGTTACAAGGTTTAATAAGCCATACATCACCACAATGATAGTTTATAGACCAAATGTACAATGCCTTATACTGCAGGAATGATAAGAATAGAAAAATAACTGCTGCTTCAAACATGTTAAAAAGACCAATATATGTGGAATAATTGTTTAGAAAATTAGGAAGTTTTTTTTTTGTTTTAATGACAATACTGATAGATTATTAATTAACAGAATTGTCATACTCAAATTGTAAGATGTCAGTTTTAAAAATCCAGCTGAGGACCCAACACCAAACAGACATATTGGATCCACTCAATCCATTAATTTATTATTATTGAAATAAAGTAAACAGTGTCCATGATTATAATTTTTTTGCTTCATATATTCTATTTATTTTTATTCATTGTTACTTAATAGTTGAAGCACTTTAACAGTTTGTAAGAAAAAATGTTTGCTGTTACCCACAAAACGGACGGAGATAATCAACTAAGAAGTATGATCACTGGATATAGAGATCTAAATATAAAAAATGTGTTTTAAAAATTGTTCTCACTACTTAGAGTTTTGAAGTAACTTTTTTTATCGTTTTCACATGCGGGTCAGAACACGCAAATCTCTGGTTTAGTCAACTCATTCTGAATGTTATATACAACACTATAAATCTTCCATTACTATGCACATCTTCATGTGAAATTTCCATGTACTGTAATTACTTCTCAAATGAAACATTCAAATAATAATCCCTTGAGTTATCCATTGTAATAATAAGAGCATTCATTGAGGAACTTCCTTCTGTGTTGGTACTGATCCACTTGGGTCGGTCCGGACATCGTATTACAACGATTCGCTTCCATTGTAACAAACCACAGTTTTCCGAGTTTATTCTTAGCCTGTTACATAAGAACAAGACTGGACCCTGTGGACTTATATTGTATTAGGACTTGATTAATTAAAAATAACCGAGCTACAAAACAAAGTGTTAAAAATCTGACATTTGACTTGACAGCATTATATACTAATGTACTCTGTGCTTGACAGTGACGCTAACGTACCTACAGTATATACTAATGTACTCTGTGCGTACCTACCAGCTAATTTGACGTTGAGAATGACACATATCTATATATAAAATCTCTACCATAGAGTACCTTATACGTTTGAATTTGTCGATGCTGAAACAAGTTTAGAAAATATTATGTAATGGCACTTCATTAGAATAAAAGATGGCCAATATTGGATTAGTTTTGCAACGTTAATGTTACCACATCAAATATTTAAAAACATTACTCAATGACTACTATCCGTTACAAAGTTTTACTCTTTACCTTCAGTATTAATCATTAAATCCCAACCATAAATTAAAGGGACTAGTTCCAAATATATAAGAAACAAAACAACAACAACAAGCTATAGCTGGACATAAATAAAAAGTTAGAACTAGATTCCTACAAATTGTTACAAAGTAAACAACTGGTTTAGTTCATATACCCACATTTTATTAAATTAACAACATTACAAGTTCCACGGTAAATTATTAAATTGTATAACGTGTAATTAACAATACATTATTTTGTTTTAAAACGCATCCATTACCATAAATTGCTGTTGTAACTTCCAATGACTTATTTTATGAAACAGTTTTTACTTCGAGAGAAACATTATTAAATAAAAATTCGAAATACCAACAAATTAATCAATAAAAAAATTAAGTTATATTACATTTCGAACTTAATTTTAATAATATCACTGAATATTGAATATTAAATTATGTTATTGGATGGCTCTCCATCATTCACATCTGTATTTATTTTTAACGACTGTTTACACTTAAAATAATATATATGTATATATTTGGATGCATCGGATGGATATTGCGTCACAGTTATTGTACGATCGCATACTTTATAGTTATGTTAAATTAGATATAGATCACGAATATTGCAGAGTAAAATCATTAATAGTAACTATAATAAATAATAAACTCATCAATTAATAATATTACCTTAGCATATTATTTCATCAAAAGCGTTAAAATATCACTAACACTATCACGTTTATATATATACTTTATTTTATTATATTATTATACGCCAATCACGGAAAATCCACTACCTAATAAAATATACTTTTAATAGTGGTTTTAAGAAATATATTTTACAAATTATTTATTACTACGATACACTTGCAGCTCATCGGCTGGATTAATTAAGTAATATAAATATCTAAGATAAACGAATAATAAATTTCAACGATTACTTCTACTTTTCCAATATATTATTATTACAGAAATTTTAAATTTATTTAATTATGACTACTAGTAGATACATTTAATATGTTTGCAAAATTTTATTTTCGAAAAATGACTGATCGAATTTAATCATTCAGAATTATTTATTTATAAATAGTTGTAAAATATAGACATTAAAAGGACCCAAACCCAGCTATGGTTTTATTCATTATTTTGAATCTGATAAAAATTACTTTATTACGTGAATTAAAAAAAAGATTATCTTTCGTCAAATATTAATAATTATCGTGTTATATTTAATATTAAACTCCAACTTGATTAAATAATTAGCCACATCACATAATTTTCATACATTGCAATTTTTTTTATTTTTTTATAAAGCACACTAATACTGCCTAATCATAATAGTAAGTGTAGTAAAATCTTTTTTTAGTAAAAAATCATTAAGTAAATAACCTAGGATTAAACAGCGATCTCTATCAGACAATCTTTGGGTATAGAATACAGTGAAAAAAAATCGTGGGCGGTATAATTAAGTAAAAGAAAGTAAATAAAAAATAAATATATATGTATGTAACAATAATCGCAGGAACAAATAGAGCTATCCATTCATATAAGCATATTACACTATATTTGAGAGTTACTCTAGATACCAAAGCAATGCTCAGTGTCATTTTGTATGACAGCATAAAATCTAATGTTGGAAGTACGTGATTATATTTTCCTCTACACTACTCGCTACTGTTACAATAAAATATAGTTCTTCATGATTGTTCGATATTAACTAGTCTATAGATAAAGTACATTCGTAAACAACGCTATATGTACATTGCGTTTGCTATAAACTATTACTTAATCCACATCATTCGCTCATATCCGAACAATCATGCGAACCGTTAAATCTAATTTTAAAAGCTGAGAAAAATCTGCTTTTCTTAATATTTGACACACTATTTATTATCTGTAATAGGCAGGTACACTACTATCTGTGTAGTGTATAAGCTGTAAATCGTAATTTTAATGTTTTTACTGCATTGAATTTAAAATGCTTAATAGTAAACTGTTCGGAATGTAAGGGTAAATTGTAAGTGTAAGACTAAATGTAAGGGACAATTTCTGCTTTAGATTTCTCAATTATTTGCGCAGCCATACGCAAATAAAAAAAGAATTGCCTTTTATAAAAAAAAACTAAGACAATGTTAATTCTGAATAAATATTTTTGTAATCCATAGGCTTCAAAAAGATAACTTTTATTAGAAAAGAGGTCCATCAGAATAGAGCCATGATTCAACTTTCAAGAAACAGATGTGTAGGATTAAAAAAAATTGTTCTTAGAAGTAGTCATTGTAGGATATAAAGATTAAAATTCAATGAAATGGCGCAGGCAATCTGTGACTACGCAACTGAATGTGTTAACTAACAAAACTCATAATAGGAAATCTCCAAGTTATTATTAACTGGAACAGTAAATTGGCAAATATACGAGACGTCCGGGTAGCATTTCTATTATAATAAAATCGTATTGAAAAAACATTGGAAAGGCGCTAATAGAGAAATGGTCCGTGACATTTAATTTAGGTTGTCAAGAGAAATACTCTGTGTGTCATTTCTATCTCTAAATTCGGTTCCTAAATTATTTACGTTTCTACAACCGAACTCGCGTAAATAGACATCAAAAAGTTATCTGTAATCATTTTAACTATTCTAATAGTTTTCAAATTCTATTTTTTTTTAATAGGTACTAATATTTTAAAATTGCTTTATAATAGAAATTCATAGCTTAACATTGTTATAAATCGTAAGTGTATATATATGTAATTATACATATTCGACGAAAGATTTTATGCGTATAACTAAAATGATTATTATTAGATCTTACAGTAAAATATTAAGTACATATAAACTAAGAAAGCATTGATATAGCATTGGTCACAGAAATAGTTATATATCAAATAATAAAGAGAAGCTTTAGTAATATAATGTAGGTAGTCCAAGATTTTAAATTATTAACACTAGAATATTATTGTTTTAAAAATATTAGGTAAACTTTTTGGTCCGTTTCCTCAAAATATTATCAAACAAAGTGCACAATAACACGTGAATTGCAATTTTATATGCTTAAATTATTGTCGAATTGTATTTTTAAAACCGTATACAATTTTAATGACTTCTGCCTTCAAGCGAAGCCGCAATAGGTCTAAAAAAATCACAATTAAATAATAATAAAAGCCTACAGTTTTCTCATTGCAACGATGTATATATGCAATTAAGCTCAATTAATCACTATTAAAATTCGAAAATACGTTAATATTCCCTTTTTTTATTGTCGAGGGCAAATTTTCGCTAAATATGAAGATATTGTCAGAAGTCACTCGAATGATGTAAGTACATGAAATATCATAATGTATAATTAAGCATCATTTTTTGGATTCTGTACAGAAAGGAACCCTATTATTAACCCAACGCTGTCCCGGTGTTACTGTTCTACGTTTAAATCGATTTGTTTTTAAACTGTAACGTGCCTGCCAAGATTGTTCCAACTTTCAATGTTACATCTAAACAAATAATTACAAAAATGAATGGGGGTCCCTTAACACACTTGTTTGTTCAACTTTTTATTTTTAACGCTATTTTGAAAATTACTAAACAAAACTTTAAACTTGGTATTATTATGTTATGTCACAAATTAAACACGAAACATTAGATCTCACACTAATAAATACCCAGAGTTATATGAATAAATATAGTTTTTAAATCATGAAATGAAGACGTTGCATATGAACACTGGCAATTTAAATCAAAATTTGTATGTTAAATATATACCTTTAGAAAAAAATATGACTTGACACATATATGTATGTATAAGTAAAAATGTCTTTGTTTATCTTTATTTCGTGTCGTACCGACGAATTTTTGGGTTATTTAGGAATATAAACTCGTTTAAAACTAACTAATTCTATCACCGCTAGATTTTCCACAAGTACAGAAATATGTTTAAAAAAACAGATAAGATATATACAACATACTCTACTCATGATCAAATATATCATGATATACATACAGAGTGCTAATATTTGATATATTAAAAGGATATGTGGTTGACACAAGATACAATTTGAATTATTATTAAGTATACATTTGTGGGTCACTGCAGGGATCAGGTCTCACACATACACTTATGATTGTAATGTTTTAGTATTCTGCAATGTGAAAGATTATTCGGTTAGTATTTAAGTACCTACCGAATAATTTATATGGTCTGATAGGTTTATTATAAGGCTTATTTGCTGGTATCTAACGATACCAATGCATTGATGTTACAGTGGAATATTCTTCTTGTCTCAGCTTAGACTGAAGTAGGGACCTATCCGGTCAGCGAGCCTCTAATCAGTTGTACCCATAACGTTAAAAGTTGTACACAAACATGATATCAGTAGAACAGCGTTCAATTATTTGACAAAATTGGTCATAATTTTGATATAAGTGTAATACGGTTTTCATAAAATATATTAAGATACAGACAAAATGCCACTACTTCACTATATATATGACATATCCTTAACATCTACAGTATATATTGGGGTTATATTATGTAAACAAGTAGTAAACACTCATTTTCACAAAGGTATTTTTATTGTTATTGATCAAAATCATGGCTAAGATTTTCTAATGTACATCACTGTTTAAATGATGTCTTTGGTGAATCCTTTTTTTAGAAATAATCAAAATTTGCCATGATTTTGGACAAGCTTTTTTTTACTTTTTTGACACTTGAAATAAATACGGTTAAATCTATTTATAGCAAAAATACAGCGAGATAGCAATTTCAAAAATCTAATTGTTTTCTTTGAATATATTACAAGAATATTCGAAGATTATATGTTTTAATTTAAAATAATCACTTAATCTAGGCAATTTTCATACCTTTGGCACTGAGACCCTTCCTTTGTCATTCTTACATTTTAAAAATCGGGCGGGTTCAAGATGGCGGCAATTTGGCGGGCTTATTCTTCTTCCTCGTTTTGATAGCTCACATATCGAACGGAGGACTTTTCGCCTACTATAAGACTCTGAAATTAGGTTAAAATATTTTTTCAGTACCTTAAATAATCATAAGATCTTCAGACGTGACTTGATATCTAATTAAAGTTTTAAATAGTTTCGAAACTATCTAGTGTATAATGTAATTAATCCAAAGGTAAGTTTGAACTCTTAAAGAAACTTTGAATAACATAGTAGTGGGAAATAGTAAAAAAAACCGTCGACTTGTAAAATTGAGCCACCAAATTTGACTGATTAATGAAAGGTACAAATCATTTAGTAGATAACCAGTAAAAAACTGTCGTTTTAGATGACAACTGAATATCAAATTGTAAAATCCTGCAAGTACACAAGATTTACACACCTGTCATAAATGTTCTAAAATTAAAAAAAATTTGCAAATAGCTTGCAATTGAAATTCATAATTTTATTTGTAATGTTTAGGCACCAGGAATATAAAAAGTAACTATAATAGAAATAAAAATAAAGGTAAAAAAATAACAATGGTTCTCACCTGCTTCTCATCCCGCGCTGGTGGCGATCGCAGCAGTAACAGGAAAGGCGCGTACGCAAAGTTGAGGATGGCAATCATGACAAGCATCCACTCAAAGCCGATGCTGTTGACGAGAGCACCGGAGAACGCGGGGCCTGCGAATATAATTTTGGACAACTCAAACAATGATGTAAACACTGAAGAAAACTCTAATGTTTTTTTTATTAAAAGGATACTAACCTCATCATCACTTGTTCATTATATTATTAATAACAGCATTTCGTACGCGTATGCACTCGTATGTATTACAATAGATTTAGGCATGATTTTAGGACAGTTACAAAATAACGCATGTATTGCAAATTAATAGAACAAGAAAAACCCAGACCTAAAGCAAGGCAGGTGCTTTTTCTAAGCCTAAGATAGTTTCTCTGAAGTGAAGCGAGGGCACTTGCTAATGTAACAATATAATCCTAAAATTTCAAGTTGACAAAAGACAATAAGTTGACATTACTTAAAGCTTCGAACTTTATGATCCAACTTACCAACAGCGTATCCAAGACAGAAGGCAGTATCTCCAATAGCGTACACAGAGCCGTAGACCGCAGCGTGGCGGATGTCTACCAAGAAACCTAGCTCCGGCATCATGGAGGAGTCTACCATACCGATTGCGAAGCCAAGGCCAGCGTTAGGAATAATCAGGTGTTCCAGCTTGCGCGCCATGGGGATCTGTGGGCAAAGTTGATAAAAATACCAATTATTATTTTATATGTACTTCACAAATAAATAAGTAAACGCACACAGTATATAATACATAAAGTCACACATTCGTCTCAAGGATTTCCTGTGTTTAGAATTGGTAATTCATACATAAACGAGACAAACATTAATAAAGACAAGTATTAATTCGCGACATAAATTTTCACTACGGTCAGAAATCATGGAAACTTGATTGTTGTTGGAAATTACGAACAGAATACACACACTTACAGGCATAAGCAACAGAGCTACGGAGTCGTCTATACACGCAAAACCCATTCGGTTCGAAGGATTCGGGGTCCATAATTATTAATGATACATTTAATTTAAGAACAGGTCAGTTGACCATCTATGTTCAGTAATATGAAACCTATAGAATGACCTCAACATTCACAATTTAAACTTACAAACCGCAGATTTCTGCGGGTAATATTCGTATAAACTGAAGGATAATACAGTACTGTATCAGCTGCTGTCTAGTGCTTGACACACATTTGCAGTCTTAAAATAAATATAGGAATTATACACACTTACCAGAATAAGACAGAGGCCAATGATAACAAGTCCAGAGCACGCAGCCAGCCAGCGACCCATTTTGTGACCGAGAGGCCCGAAGAGATTTGTCCCTGAAAATGAGATTTATGGTTTTTGGCAATTCACAGTCACTTTTGCGTCCCCACAAGAAGATAATGTGGGTATAAGCTCCTGCTCTACCCGTAAGATAGTGAAGATTTCTAATCTGACATAACCCTTGTGCATCCTATGCAGTCTCTCCCGATTATCTGGTGTCAATTTCTTTACGGTATAAAACCAGCCTCAACACAAGTATAATACTAAATGCTTGCCAGAAGTGCTAACAGTTCTGAGCTGGAATCGATCTAACATGGTACACTAAGGACTCAAGGTACTACCATGACGACGTGCCCAGGTTCTCAGCGCTCAAAACAAGAGAACAATTCCTTATTTGCGTCACTCTAGTTGAAGCCTTTATTTGGTACCACGACTTTTTTCATCCCTAAAAAAATAGCTATAATAATCCGGTTCTCAACGTCTACAGTTGCGCTAGAAACGTTTGAGCAGGCCGTAGAAAAGGTGTAAGGTGGAGTAGAAGAATTATGCTAATTAATTTCAACGCATTAAAATATATGTATATTTATTGATTTAAGGGTATAAGAATAGCAAAAGCTCAACCCACCGATTAAATAGCAAATGCTCGCGGGCAGGAAAGCCACGCCCTGCTGCCAGCGTCGCGCCTCCATGGTATCCGCCATCCAGATAGGCAGGCTTGGTTCCAACATTGCGATGCCAACGTTTGCGAAAGTTATCGCTCCTAGGGTTGTCAAGGTTTACATTTTATTTAATTTTTAATAGTACTCACAATTGTATTTATGTATAGACCCTTCGCTCAGTACTCACTATCATACACCAGGAACGATTCAGTTGTTCAGGAAAATAATATGACACGTATTAAATAATAGGATGTAGGTACCCTCTGTCAACTAGGATATGAAGTACCCTCTATATTGATTCCTTTGACTTATATGTACATTTTGTTATCAGAAGAACAACTACACCCAATTTTAAACAGAACTAGTTCATATACATATTGATAGCCCAATGCTCTCCTAGATGCCTTTTCATATGCTAAGTATTATCTGTGGTGGTTAACAGATCTTAAGAGATCTTTGTTTCAACGGAAAAAAACACCTTGAAGTGCAGCTTTGTTAACTTTTATGATGAATGACCGATCTGAATAATCTTACCAGCAGCAACCAGGATATAAGGATCGGTGATCAATGCACGCAGAGAAGGCGGTTCCGTCTCCTGACGCACTACCCCAGGTTGCAAGATCATCAGTTGTAAAACTGGAAATCAGTAACTTCTTTTAATCTACAATAGTAAAACTGATTGAGAAATGATAACCTAACCTAAGGTTAAACATTAACCATCCAAATGGAAGCTTATAATATGTAATTATAAACCAAATAATGGTATTTAGATAAATCAATTTATTACACGTGTAATATTTGTTAAAAGTAATAATAATTTATGACAATGATATTAATGCCACCGCGAAAAAATACTAGCATTAGTTGTAAATCTTGTGTAGTAAACTAAACTCATTTACGGCGCTGTAGCCACATAGTAATATATGCAGGAACAAAACCTCTTGCCCCATGTTTTAATAGAATGTATGAATATCATGTGTATTCTGTGTTGGCGTAATCTCATAAATAAATAAATAAACCTCACGATTTTTTTCATCTCACCCGCATAAAACCTCGCAGTAATTAAAGACCGTGACACACGCTCTAAGCTTGTGATATATACGACAAAAAAAATCTATTTTTTCCTCCTTTTGTAGAGTACTTAGTTGTTCCCTATAATACGAATAAAGAGGTCCTAATCTATAAGGCTAATAAATAATTTATATTTAACTTAAAATCCAAAACTTGTGGTGTATCAGAATTTGTCCATTATCATTTTTCTGTTATTAAGGACGTCATTTTGTTGTTTTTTCACGGGTATTTAACGGTAGCATTTTCACTGCATCACAATTGTACTAGACAATAGCATTTAACTCTACACTGACTCAAATAATTTAGAAAATCGAATCACAGTTGTTTTGGTATGAATACACAGCATCGCAATTGTTCACAGCATACGTTGTATAAATAACATTCTATCTGAAATAAGGCATATTTATGCCTATTAATCGTAGTTCTCATAGAAATAAAGTGATTTTCAGCCTAAACCGTTGTATTTTCCCACGTTAAAAGAAGTCCCGTCCCACGAGTACGCCACCCATATTACAGTTCTTTGTTGTGCCCTAAATTGTTATCAATAATTTTATGGATAAAGTAAGTTTACCCGAATGGGTTTTCTTATTGCCTGTTCACGAAGCGAAGTCGAGTATCTAAAACACAAGAGATAAAATAAATTTACTTACGTCCATCGCCGAGAGCGAGAGCAGACAGCATTAAGAACGGGGCAGTTTTACCAACAAACTCGTACATGAGGCCTCCAAAAGGCGGCCCGATCAGGACTCCCAGTGCCAAACCACCCAGGGCTATGCCCATCGCGTTGCCTCGCTCCTGCAATCGAAGAAGTCGAATCTTAGAAAGGTTTCCAGAACAACTTAATAATGTATCTCCGTATTCCAACATCATACGATCCAATTAAACTGTTTGACTGCCTTCCTTGAAATATGCAGCAGTTGGAAAGAGTTGGAGCGCGGTTTTATGAGATCCCAATCTCTCTCTAACATCACTGATCTGTCATTTATGTACCTATGTCTCACTGATGTGGACGTAATCATAGAAAAAGATTTGTAACTTGCCTAAATAGATAAATATAATCGACTAAGGACACTAAATTTTCATATTAAATACGTATGTATGCACTTTATGTTGTGTTAATCGATAAGTGATTATAAATAAACATAAGCATCACAACATTTTCCGATTAAATTTGGATGACAGTAACAAAACCAATGCCAGATCAAGTACTCTTCATATATATGGCTACACATAGATACGAGTTTATCGTTAAGTATATGTAGCTAAGTACATAATCAGATACCTAAAAAATTACGAGTAATTTTTTATTTTTATTATTTATATCTATGATGTTTTGTCACATCTTACGTTGACTTGTATTAATTACCTTATCATCAGGATATCGTTCAGCCAACATTCCCATGCCGGAGACGGAAGAGCACGATGATCCTATCCCCTGAAGCGCGCGAGCCACGAACAGAACTCCGTATGAGCGGCCGAACGCGAATACTGTAGAAAAAATATTTTAAAAATGTCTCGTCGGGCAGACATTGCCCGCACATTTTGTTGACATCGTGAAGAGTTTCTTAATACAGTAACTACAGAGCAACTTAACGGATCAGCTGTAGATCGTCAACTCAATAAGATAAATATGTGGTGTTAATTTATATTAATGAGAAATATTAATTAATGAGTTTATACTCAGCCGGGTCAATTCTTCAGAATATACAGGTGCTTTATTGTCACAAATTTTTGAAAAACAAAATTGATTTCTCCAAGTTTAATCGGGTTGTTAGTTTTGTAAACCACAAATGTAGCAAGAAATTCAAAATTTATGATACAGAATAAACATAATATGTTACTTACTCAAGGTAGAGAGAAACATGAGAACGAATCCAGTAAACATGGGAACGCTGTATCCAATCCTGCAAATGTAAATATTCATTTAAAATGAGTTAAAAGTAACAAACGCAATTATATTATATTATACTTAATTCAGGTCGTCAGTCCACCTGGTCGGGGGGTGTCCTATGCTCCTTTTTTTTCAGAAGGCACAGGACCGGTTAGAGTGGCGCAAGTTAAGGGAGGCCTATGTCCAGCAGTGGACCTCCAAAGGCTGATGGATGGATGGATGGATGGATGATACTTAATTCGCAAATCCTTAATTTCCATCATTGTATACTTGCGGCACGTCCCGACATCATTCGGGATCAATAAATAAGTATTATACCTATACTGAAGTGTATATATATATATATAACCTACGTCCATCCGAAATAATTTACCATCTTAATGGTAAAAGGATTTTTCAAATAGGTGCTGCAGTTCTGGACATTACCTTCCGCATACACACAAACACAAAACTAACATTCTCTTTATAACATTAGTATAGAATATAGATTACAACATATTTTATAGTATCCTTAAAGAAATATAAAACGGGAATAAATGAATAGAACAGGTGCACATATTATCAAGAACATAGTATACTTATGTAAACTAAAGTAAATTGGTATGGTTACGTAAATTATTGATATTTATACATACTTTACATCATTATATAATATTTACTGAAAAGGTATAATACTCGTATTATTGTATTTTTAAAGAGGTTATTAAGATTGGATTTAAAAACGTGATCAAAATTTTAAGACCTTGTCGCTTGGCTCCGTCACCGTTCCCATCCCAGCGTTCGATCCAATGAGCAAATTTTTTGCATTCTTTAATTTATTATACTATATAAATTTACCATTTAGCTAATGTTGTTCACTAGTACATCACCCTCGTTTGCTTCAGAAAAACTACCGCCTTACGCTCAGGAATATCACCTGTATTATTTTAGGACCGGATTTTTCTCGTTCTATGAATTACATAAGTATATCATTGATTTATGTTTTTTTATTTATGAACGGAATGAAATGAAATAACCATTAAATATATAGTGATGCTTATTGAAATACATTAGTGAAACTAAAAACCATACCGACATCGTTTAGGCCGTTTCTGCGATTAGCGCGCACAAATACACAGACAAACAGACACAAATTCCAACAACTATTGTTTTCGGTTCTATGAAGGCCCCTAATAATAGTTAGTCTCATACCCTTCATATACAGAAAGCGATCAGTTAAAATTTTATTATATGTACAGATAAATAATTTATACTAGTAAACATTTTAATAAGCACCTTTATCTTTCTTAATATTTCTATACCTTATTGTGGTTAAAATTTACATAATATGTCATATTCCATAGATATTAAGACCATTTCACTGTATCTCAATTTTAACGTTAATAAAAATTTTGAGAGTTGAAGCATTCTGTGACCAGCATTAAATATGACTATAGTTACATTAAGGGTTTATTATATGATATGCAAGAGTTGTACGGCCTGTTATGACGAGGGCATTGGCTCATCTTCCATATTAATATAAGATAATACTGCCACGCCTATAAATCCTACCATATCAGTGGCCATTAAAAATGGTAAGAACTACTATTTCGTCACTAGTTCGTCATTATAACTTACTTGCCAGCTATCTATCTAGTACCGGGCACATTCATAAACCATCATAACTTACTTGTCAGCTATCTATCTAGTACCGGGCACATTCATAAACCATTATAACTTACTTGCCAGCTATCTATCTAGTACCGGGCACATTCATAAACCATCATAACTTACTTGTCAGCTATCTATCTAGTACCGGGCACATTCATAAACCATCATAACTTACTTGTCAGCTATCTATCTAGTACCGGGCACATTCATAAACCATCATAACTTACTTGTGGGTAAGAGGACCGACGAATGGATTAGCCAGTAGCTGAACAATAGCCTTGCTCGCGAACATGACACCAACTGCAACCGTCTCGTGAATAAGCTCCTGGTGTCTTTGTTCCTTCTCCGCGGTCAGATTCACTATAAAGATAATTACATAATTGTTGGGCCTTTGATAAGCTAGAGTTGCCCATGGAGAGATTCCATGAGTTCTTCCGCATTAGACACCTTACTCTTGTTGTTTGTTTGGTATTTCAACAATGAATACTACCACCCAGTTTAATCTCGACAGTTCACATGCATGGTGGTAAAGTTTTTTTTTTAATTGGTTACAACCTCTTCAAAACGTTTAACCAGGTGTTATCGTGCAATTATCATAGGCAACTAAAAGTGAAATTTCTTTTTTTATATAAAAAAATCGGCAAACGAGCAGAACTACAAGGCTGTAAGATAATCTACGCCCAATACCTAACCCCAGGAATGTCACCGACCGCATTCCCTGTCAAAGCTTAGGCCGCTAAAACATTTAAGACTTAATAAATGGTACGTAACGATAAACACTCGGAACAATTTATGATGCTCCAGAATAATGGAAGCGCGCATGTTCGGCGTGTCTCAGCCTTAACGTTTACCTTTTCAATTTCCGACCGTTCACGACATTGGGAGACAGCGGGTTTTCTTACCTTGGGTGATATTATCCAGTACGTAAGTGGTGCGATTGAGGCATGGGCAGTAGGGAGTAGGGGGCGGCGATGGTGTAGTGAGCTCATCCAACGAGACGGATAGCGGTGCATCTGGATGTCGGATGTCATAGAGAAACTCCGGGATTATAGGTACTGGAAAACAATAATTTTAATACAAAGCTTAAATTATCACGTCCTAGATAAGACATTTGTTTTCTACAAATGATTTATAATAATTTATTAATTTAATTAATTATTAACTTATTTATTAAGTTAATTAATTATTAACTTAATAAATTAATTTAATAAAAACCCAAAAGGAAATAATCTCAATCTTTTGATGACATTTAATTATTAGACAAAAGGTAGCGCAACTGTATACTTTATTTTTAATATAAACAATTTCTTGTTTCAAACACAATATCCACATCTTTGTAGGCAAATCATCCAACCAGAAGAGCAGAACAGTAACAAAATAAAAGCATTCAAACAGTATAATATTGTTTTATCGGGACATTTGGCTGATTCGGAATAAAATAAACTGAATTTAGGCGATCCAAATAAATCTTTGGCTTATGAAGTGTATTTGTTAAGCATGAGTCTACTCTTTGCGTCGAAAAACGCACTCATTAACTTTACAAATTGTACCCGCTTCAAAACATTGTCATTGATTTTTATCACGAGCTTCAGGCGTATTTTTTTTATTCCCATATGTATTGGATTTGCAGTTTTTTAACAAAAAAAAAATTGTTGCAATTACTAAAATAATAATTTGAATCATTATTTACTACTTTCTTCACAATACTTTCAAATTGAATTTTATCTTCTATCCCCAGGGCACATAATATAAAAATAATCCAGACAAACAAATCCATAAAATATGTATTAGTTTCCACATCAATAATACAACTTCACGAGAATTAAAAAAATAGATTTAACTAACAACTAGCAAAAAAAATAGGACAATTGTTAAGAGCTATTAAGTTGCTGCACTGTAATTAATAACTGTGTGAGGGTCCTGATATCTTACTATACAGATGTGAAATTAAATACGAGTTATAGCTATAGTAACATAAAATTATGTTTCATGGGTCGTTAGACACCGAGCGAATATGCGGGTACTTATAAATCTTGCGATAAGTATCTTATGCGACTCTCTATGTATATTATTCCCATTACGGCCTAATGCTGGGCACGAACGGCTGGAGTGAGAAAGCTTTCTTAGAATTCAGTAATCTGATAAAAACGGAATCCTTATAAAACTCGCGTATCTGTCTGCATAAATAACATAATAAACGCTCAAATACTCACATACCTACACAAAAAATCCTGTGTTGATATGGACACACACAGACATAAGACATGACAAACACCCACTATACGAGAACAAACAATTATCTGTCACATAAATTTCTCCCCGATCGGAAAAAGAACCCGGTGCCACTCGCTTGACAGGCAGCATCCTACAAGCGGAGTTACAAAGTCATCAACAGTAAAAAGTCAAAACTTTCCGCAGATAAAGAAATTTTCATTTTTGTACATGTCTTTTCATGTAAATAGTTGACAAACGGGCCATTGATGTTTTTGACGGCTTATTTTCCATACGCCAATAACTTTTATAATACTAAAGGCTTCACCGACGTGTTTCTAGCCAAGAAGGAAACGGGGGCCCACTAATTAACGTTCTGGTTCTCTGATACTAACCGAAACACTTTACAGCTGTTCGACTTTACACTTTACAGTTACCGAAAACATTTCACATTTCTTACTATACGTTACCTCCTTAGGTAACCAGACCAGTACTAAAAAACGACCAGTGCAAGACGAGTGCCATCTCCCATTAAACTAGATTGTATAGAGCACAGCCACCTCTTACAAGAGGGAACGGTTGCCATTCTTCGGCAACGGTATATTCTTCAACGGTATATTGTATATTCTTCAGCAGAAACTACAAACTAAAAAGATTAGCTTAGAAAAGGATTTGTGGAGTCCCTTATACCTCAAATCTTTTGGAGAGAGTATGAGGAAATAAAAAAAAATATTACATGCATTGACGAAATTGACAACTCAAACGAAGGGAATATAATAATTTTTATTACAATTTCTGTAGTTAATATTAAAAGTGATTAAAATTAAACGTAACAGATACTCAAGATTTTTATATTTTATACTGATACTGCGACCCAATTACATGTATCGTGGTCACAGCGAAACTATAATTAACGGCGAAATTTAAAATCATATTATTAAAATTATACGAATTTCGACTTTTATTATACCCCCAAAGCCATAGTCAAAAAAAAAAATTTAAAACTATTTTATTGATATAAACACATTCACATACGCTAGTATTACTAATATACTTAATCAATAAAAAAGCAAGTTCTACAATAAAATTCCGTCTTGTCTTTCCACAGGAAAAGGAAAATACTCCTAGATATTGCTTAGAATAAGCAATCCTTGCTTTGCCTTAGCGGCTTTAATTGTTCTGTACATGAGGATACGTCCAAAGACCACTGAAAACGATAATAACTTATAAGTAGGGTACAGTAAACACTAGACATTTTAAAGTTTTGAATATCATTGCAATTTACGTAGTGGCATTGTCGAGTAGCTGTTGAGTGTGATATCGAGATGTTGGACCGGTATCTCATCCCGATTTGACGGGAGCGACATCGGAAAAACCTTTATCCGAACCGCGATCGCGATCGTAAAAAGAAAAAGGATATTAAGCTTGCTATGCTTGCTTGCTTGATTTCTACTTCGTTTCCAGTGGAAATTTGTTTAGCAATGTTATTTCGTAAATATTTAAATCATACTTGTCTTAATAGGTTTTTTAATTATTTGTGATATGAAACAACTTTGTTACATTTATAGCATTAGATAAAACTTTGCATACCTACTCGTACATAATTATCAGTATATTACAATACATAATTTCGGAATAATGAGTTATTGTATTGTAAATTTAACTCAGTAGCGACTTTAAACAACTGTATTTTGAATGGTACGTCTACTGAATATTGCAACTAAAAGAATAAGAGAAATATCACAGAGCACGTAAAACGGCACGAAATTAAAAGTTAAAAGGTCACAGACGAAACAAGTAATTTAAGTGTAGGGAAAGTAAGGTAAGTTATGTTTAATCATTCCAACATTCTCTCCCTTAAACGCAACCTTTTGGGTCCCATTGTACATAAGCTTAGGGTATGGTGTGACGCTTGACTACAACCATTTCCCGATTTGGTATGCATAGTTGTTTGTTCTTAGGTGTTACCCTTAAGATTCGGCATGTTTAATAGAATTTTGTAAATAACTAGATATTGTTTTTTAAAGCTGGGCAAAATTGTTCTTGTAATTGCTTCAGATACCAATCTTCTAGTATACACGAGAGTACTCTGTTGTTGAAAAATACTCTGCTTAAGTAGTCATCTAGGGTTCAAACATAAACGTATAAGCACTGCACAAGTATCAATCGCTTGTAAAGTTCTCCCGATTGGCACACTATAGCTTCATATAAACCATCATATACATATAGCATCATATCTTGTGTACTTCATTTATATAATAGTATAAGCAGGACCCCCGTAAAATAATATAATAAAACACTGTACCGAGTAAACCTATAAAAGGAAGGTAGGTAGACTTGCTCATTACCTAAGGGGGGTTGCACCAGAGACAGCTTAGAGGCTTTAGGCCAAAGCTAGCCTCAGGTGGTGTTTAGTGGGTAGGCCCCTAGGTTTTTTCGGAAGTCCCACATAACCAGCGCAGCCGGCTGCGCTGGTATGCTATGAGCATTCACCACCCCCTTCCCGCGCATTTCCGGAGGGTAGCCTTTTTTCTAATTGTCTGGGCGCAAAAAAAATCTCATTCATTTTCTTGGCAGTGCCCGGTGAGGACGGTTCGAATAAGTCGGTACACGTGAGCCATTTTTAACATCCCGTAATTGTGAAAATAATCAGTTTGTTTTTTATTCTGATTTTGGTGAACTGAATCTAGGCTAGGTTATTTTGTTTGTTTTTTTTTTATATAAATTTCGATTTATTTTGCTAAAAATAGATTATAGTTAATGACTGTAATAATCCAAATTTTGTCAGGTGAGTAAACCATATTTTCTTAATTTTTTTTTGAGCACGTCTTTCAACAACCAAACGTGTCTTATATTTCACAATTTCGCATTATTTACGTTTGAGACCCAATCCATCCTCAACCAAGCCAACCTTCTCTGCTTCCTCGGCGTTCCTTATTTAGAAATGGCAATGATATCAGACCCTCCTCATCTTGGACGCGGCTCTTATTGTGTTTAATAACGCAAAGCATATCCACTGTATTTTTGATTACCATGATTTCCGGTTGAGAATTTTCCGATATCGCCCCAATCAAGTCGAGATGAGCTGTCGCCCGCACACTCTCCAAACTCGCACTCAAGAGTTATTGACACTCCGCGTAATTTGCAATGAAATCAAATGATATAACAGAGTCATTCGTTTATTTTATCATGAATATAAAATATATAAATTCAATTATAAACATTCAAATAATGTTTTTTTAACATTTGTATCTTCATTACAATCCATGACTGTCCCATTGTTGGGCTGTATTTTATTCTCATAATGAGTGGGGTTAAAGCCAGTTCCCCACGTTGACCAAGTGAAGACAGTCTGACTTCACACCGCTTTGAGGACATTAAGAACTAACTCTGTCAGGTATGCAGGTTTTCTCAAGGTATTTCGTTTGTTGAAGCAAGAAATAATTAATTTGTACCACGCATATGATTTGGGAAATTAGAGGTAAATTACTAATAAGAAATTTATTTATTATTTATTTATTTGAATTACAGGATTCGAGTCTCTTGTGCGGGAGACCCTACGTTTAAACCTACCACTAAGGCTACCACTTGCGTACTTATAAATATCCTCTGGCTGGTAGTTGTACGTAATAAATTTAATTAACGGAATATTTTTTAAACTTAGATTAATGTACAAGTCATTTAGGTATTTTGTAAATACACTTATGTACGTAATTTTTTGCTTCAACTACCGTTTCGAAAAGGTGCTTTAACATTGAGAAGAAGAAATCGCGAAAGAAACTCCTCGGCTACTTCATCGACTTTATAACCTTATTGTAAAAACTATTTTATTTATTGTTAAATATAGTGTTAAATACATTGACATCCATGTCAATTATTTGCAATGACCTGCTGCCGACAAATAATTATAAATTTGGTTAGAACTTTGACTCTGCTTATTATTGGACTTATTTTATTTGTTGCCTGCGGTTTTTCAGAAGTTCTAATGACTATATTGAATCGTTAACATTTTGTTTGACCTATCTAGAAGACCATCTACCTACCTAGTAACTTACATAGAGCCTATCAAAAGCTGATTTGATTATTTTACTTTGTAATTATATTTGGTAATTAATTAAATAGTCATAATTTAATTAAATAACTTTATTTTAATTTTATTAAACTATTTGTCTGTATTTTTATGGAATTTAAGAGTTTAAAACATTTCCTTATATCGAGTGGCCCATTACGTAGTGACGTTGAGAAGTTCTTGAAGCACTTTCAATAGTTCAGGAGCTAGGGCGTGGAGTTGACAGCTCACTCTGTTGTGTTGAACAGAGTTAATTATATCTGAGAACCACATGGAAAATCATATTTAGTGCTTGAATATATTGTTTTCGTTTTATTTTTGGTATATTGCATCTTCAAACTCTGAAGGGTTTAACTGGGTACTGTGGGATAGACTGTGGGACTTCAAACACGGTCGGCAGCCATCTTGCATATATAGTCTTACATTTTTGTGAATGACTAATCCATTAGCGGTCTAGTGCAAACCACGATGTAAGGATCTACCAGGACCAAAGGCTCAACGAAACTTCCGAAGCAGGAAAGATTTTTTTTATGTAAATAGCCCACAATCGAGCAGACGAGCCACCTAATGGTAAGTGGTCACCGTCGCCCATAGACATTAGTAGCACTAATGGCATCACTGATGCGTTGTCTGCCAAGAAATAAGATGAAACAAAGTACTGGCTCTCAAACCAAAGCTCAAAGAATTTTGCTACTGGCTGTCACCCACTCAAGTCGTAGCGTAATTCAGTGGCTCAGTTACGATCTTTATAATATATATATTTTTTTTACTTTAATGCACTAACTATAAGGCATCTATAATTCAACATTAACTTTAATGTCTTATCACACAGGCATATATACATCTTCCGGGGTACAAAATACCCGATACTATATAGATATCCATAACATAATATACATATATAACCTAATCACATATATTTAATTTCATTAATTAATTACATATTTGATTTCAACTTAATTTATAACATATCATAGTTTTTAATTATTTTACTGTATAGTATATATAAAAATTACAGATAGTTGAAAATAAATATATGTATATTAATTCTTAATCATCACCATCATCTCAACTCCCACTGCTGGGCATAGCCCTTAAATTCTTAATATGCTCACTTAATCTGTTGTAGATGGACAGAGACAAAAATTTCAGTACGGATTATATTTTAACCTCGTAATGGCCTTTTTAGTCTATATCTATATTAGTATTATAAAGAGAGAGAGCGAATTTTATCCCTTTTGTGTGTATGCGGAGGGTAACCTCCGGAGCTATGAAATGATTATGAAAAATTCTTTTACCATTTGAAATGTACATAGGTCTATGTTTTTCAACCCCAACGAAGTCCAAATGGACCGCTGCATAATTTATATTAAATAGTAATAGTTAATAACCTTAATATACAGCTAGATTAATCGTAATATTTACCATTATAACGATGTCAGTTGTGAGGTTGAGTTTTTATTTGTTTGAGTTTCATTTGATTTTTTTATGTTAATAGTCGATGAATGAGCAGACTGGCCAATTTATGGTAAGCGATAACCCGCGATAATCCATGATAGCCCATGATGATAGCCTGTAACAATTAAAGCGACCAATTCGTTGCCACGAAAGTGTCTCTTCGACAAAGCAACGGAAACACATTCAAAAGATTTCATATTTGATTTGACTGATTCTTTGTTGATTTATTGATTTGATTGATTGTTTTTTGATTTGATTGCTTTTTTTAATTTTGACGGATTGACTGACTTGGGCACTGTTGATCTATAAGGAGGGTGGTAGCTGGCCAGGCAGGTAAAAAACAACCTATGATGCACGCACTCGTGCCTTCGAGATTATATTAGGTTGTATATAGTACCCAAAAAGTTCGAACAGAAGATAACTGTTGCTGCCTCCATTATTCAGCTGGAAGTACTACGAGCAGGGGAAGTTTGCTTGGGTTCAAAGGTTGATGGAAACTCTTATTTACAAAAAGGAGTAAACCAAAATGTATCAGGAATACATATACTTCGCGCAGTCAATAAAATACAACCACGTTAATATTCATATTCAAATTCATTCGTCTAAACGAAATCACGCTTGCCAAAGCGAGTGTAATAGACGGTGCGACTGTAGACTCAATTTAAATCACTCGGTAGTGATGTACAGGACTTTACGTCGACATCGATATTGAGTACTAGTTTTTATTTTATTTATTGTACTAGAAAAATAAAATTATCTAAGTGCTTTGATTCGGGAACAAGGTGTACGTAGTAGTGTACACTACAATTTATTCTATGTAATGTGTTTTCCCCCGTTTTTGTGTGACGGCCCCGTAGTAATTTGTAGTGCTTGCCAGATTTCAGGTTCGATCGCGGCGCGGCCCGATATTTATATGACATAAAATATTTGATCTCGGGTTTGCAATGCTTGTATATTGTGTGTACCATATGGACATGTGTCCATACCATCTACAACACAGAGATCTTTGAATATTTTTTTTATTAATATCATTTATAATAAGTTAAAATACTAAAAGCTTGTCGGATATCCGTTCAGTTTTATACTGAAATAATTCAGTTCATTCATAACTTTCTAAAACAACACATTCTACATATTCGCAAAAAGTAAATGAATGGTAAATATAAAATATATAAATAAAGATGTTTGTTTCAGTATCAAAGATAATAATCACACACCCATTACTCGTGCACTAAGATTCTTTTAGTGTTAGCATCATATTTAATTTGGTTGAACCATTTAGGTACTTCCACACTGAAGCTCAAAGTTCCACCCCATCACTAGTCGAGCGTCGCCTTTGATGAGCTGGCTAACTAAGTTTTGCTTTGATATCACCCAGTGAAATTGAACCGACGCGGACGCCGCCTAAATATTATTTGTGTTAACTTAACTTAACGACTAACTTTAACAGGATTTAGTTTGTAATTTTGAGTAGATTGCTACTGTAAATGTTCCAAGAAATTGTTTTAATACCTAATCTATACTACTATACCAATCTGTAATGCCCCTCTATATGTATATTCCATTTTTATGTCTAATTTCTTGATAAATTTTCGTTTTATGACTCACTGATATCATTTTGACCGTTTTTAAATTTGTTGTCTGTCTGTCTGTATGTCCCGTTATAACTCAAAAACGGCTTGACCGATTTTAATGAAAATTGGTATGTAATGAGAACGTGTGATTGCGCAGATGATAGGCTGTATAACATATCAGTAAATTTAATTATGGCTAATCGAGTCAAAAAACATAACATTTTGAATAATCTGAATGATTTTGTTCAATAAGAACGAAGTAGGAAGGTGCCGCGTGTCTATGCGAATAAAGTCAATTGCCGCATGTATCACGTCACACACACACACATCATCACTTTAGACCGGGTGTGGCTTTTATATTTGTAAAAGTCAGGCCATGGTGTATATAAAACATATTTTTTGGATAACACAGTAGAAAAATCTAAACTGGAAAAAAATAAAAAAATCTGACATTTTTGTTTCTAAATCAGTATTAATTTACTTTGCAACAATCCGCAAGCACAATGTATGATGGTATACACTTCTATACATGCATAGAACCTGCCTATCTCCCACAAAGGAAAACATGTAATTATGATAAATAAAAGTATATACCAACACACATACCGTCACCAACACGTGTTTCGCTCCGAAATAGAGCATCCTCAGGGTGAGTAGACTCTAAGAGTGTTAACCGCAAAGAAAGAAAAATTTTTGTTTCATAAATTATTCGGTAGGGCAAAGTCCGTGCCAACGGACTGACTGACTGGCACATATAATAGACAGCCTGAACCACTAATGATATTATAAAATAAACATACTTAATATCTCTATCTAAAGGCACTTCTCATGTCTTCCGTACACATGGATATTCGTAACATTATTAAAGGCGCAAGTGTCACCAGGAAATAAGAAATCGATGAATTTAGACTAGTCATCTAACACTGCAACCTTGTTGTGAGCACGAACTACAATTTGACTAAACTATGTCGTGCTGATCCCATGGTCCTTCGTCAGGCTCGATGCTATTGCTTCGTCCGTTATTCAGCAGGATGCCAACGAAGATGGAAGGTTAGTTAAGACTCATGGAAAAATAAAGCCACTTACATCCTATTTGCTATTTCATTATAATTATATGAAAACACCGCTTTGTTTTCATACATTCCTTGTACTTGGTGGTAGGTGACATATAATTGTCAGCTCAACCCGTTCAACGATTCATTCAATATTCTATAACAATCATAAAAGTTTATTGATTTTAAACATGCCGAAACCTTAAAAATAAAAAATGTTACATTTTGATTTATAGCAAAGCTAAGTGGGAAAAATTTCGAATCGACGTGATTTTCCATCACGATCATTTTCACCTCCATAGCTGCTGTACCGCTACACACCTGCTACACAATTGCAACACAACTACACCATAAATACACAACTGCCACACTTAAAGCACACTTCCATCACAATCTCCCACACTATCAAACTGTCACTTCCGCGTCTACCATCTTGGTAGACGGCAGAATTTACTGGCAACACTGACGTTTCTCATCTCAAACACTAAACTTTCTACCAGCTTATCACGTATTTTGTGCAGACAAATAATGATTTTTGCTTTCTGTGTATTCTGTAAGTCTTACTTTAAATTGTTAGAAACTTAAAAATTGAGAGAAGTATTTCGTTTATTCCAGACTTCGACACGTCATCTAAACACAAAGGCTCACAGGCTACCAATGAAATGTAAATTCAGTTACTTAGTATAATATAAGTCTAGGTAACGCTTTTAAAATTACGCTTTAAAATATACGCTTACTTGGTTCTGTGTTAGGTTAAACGTGCATATTTCTGCAACTCTGTGCGCTTTCGAGAGTAACCTGTTACTCATTGTTATGCGTTCCGCGAAAGATTGAAATGGTCTGTGCGATTGACTTCAAGACTTCATTGAACAGGCTTTCTCCGAGTTAATGCGCTTCACCATCTAACACTATATCACTACTTACCATCAGGTGGGATTATAGTCAAGCACTGACGTATAATAAGTAAAAAAATTGTATACCAGATGGTTGGGCACGATATATCCTTTGGAAACGAGATTCATGTGATCCAAGGAGATATTGCGAGAAATGGGAGCTAAAAAGAACGGCCTTATTTAGTGGTTAATAGTAAACGGCGAATCTCAATTGGTATGTCCTTTTAAAGTTGCCTAAAACGAAGGAACTAAAGGGCAAATAAGAATAAACGTAATCTTACACATATTTCAATTGCCCACATATCAACAGGCAGACCACCTAATATTAAATGGGTTATCCACATGCTTCCACACATTGACATGATTAATAATAAAGGCCATCACCATCAACCATCACCAACGAATTGCTGACCGAGAAAGAAGCGAGGAACTGTGTATTAACTTCTCCTCCGACACTACGAATAAAACATCTTAAATCGTAAATGCTTTCTCATAAGTTTTTTACTATTAATAATAAAGATTAATTAATAATATGAACCCATCCCAAAGTGTATGGCTACGAACGTACCTAACCGCGACGGAAGTCCCTTCATTTCGAAATAAGCAAATAATATAAAAAATACCATTAACTTACAATATCTATTAAAAGATTCATTGTTAAAAAAAATCAACAACAGAAAATAAAGAACGCTACAGATATCTGCAGAATATTGTTCGTTCCCTACAGTCGAGTGGCAACGGACAAGATGGCCGCCAATCGGCCGAGTGCTCTATACATTATTCATTGACGAGATCCTTCCACGTAGAATGATGGTTTTAGTATCCATGATAATATTAGCTTTATTTAACGGGGTTTTGCTTTTATATTTTTCTAACATCGTTTCTTTGACGCTTTTGTTGTTTTAATCTATCTACAGTCGATTGTTTGTTACATATTGTCGATCAGTGGAGTAAGCACCATATTATTATTTGTTTTAACAAACAGCACTCACCGACGGTGGTCAGCAGCATGTTGTCCAGCAAAAGAGCCACCGCTACAACCACCAGCAGCAGCTTGCGAGACTCACGCAGGGCGGCGAGCTGCGCGCGCCAGCCCAGCCCGCCTGAAGCCGCGCCCATTTTCAGTTCTCCGCCTAATGATAATCACAGTTATAATCACAAGGAATCTTGGGTCTTTTTTGCAAAGGCTACAATCCACCTTAGCCCACCACGCTGGCCGAGTGCAAACTGGCAGACTTCACATGCTCTTCAGAACATTGTGAAGATATTTCCCACCGAATCATGTGATTTAATTTCTAATACGCACATGCCTTTTAAAAAATTAAAGACACATGCAGGATACAAACTCAGGCCTCCTTTACGAAAGTGCAACGTTTAAACTACTATGTATGGTATCGTTTGATTACAATACTACAGTTCATTTGTGTCAATAATGGCTTTAAGCTATCTTCGCTCTTCGTGTATACGCGTGCGTTTGTGTATTCATTGAACATAATTGTAAGGTTTTAAGTTAAAACTATTATGTAATGAAATTTAATAAACTGACTTATACATTACAATACAATACAATACTCTTATAATATCTGAATCAATGTAATTATTGATATACTCGTCAACAACTATTAATTACTATTTGTATACGGAAGGACTAATCCTTCCCGTTACCCAAGGTGAAGTGAGAGCGGGTTCAACATCACAACCCACAATTGTCCCACTGCTGGGCTCAGTTCTTCTCTCACAATGAGACGGGTTAAGCCCATAGGCCGCCACGCTGGCCAACGCATTTGCGATTTGACAAACTTCACACACCTTTCAGAACATTATGGAAAACTCCCACTTATGCACGTTTCCTCACGGTGTTTTCCATCACCAAAGCGAATGATAATTTATTAGTAATACACACATAATTTGACAAATCAGTATTCGAACTCGAGTCTCCCATGGGGCCGAATGACGTTCAAACCACTAAGCTGAACATTCCTTATTGTTGTTACTATATTTTAAAAATGTTACACCAGTAACAAGCATAATCACATTTAATAAGTGATTAGTATATTCGACCTAGTTCTATTTATTATTTTTGATACCACAGACAGACGTTATAACTTCAAATATTAGTATTGATTACATTTAAGAGATTTCCGTTCTAATTGTAGAACTACCTATGTACTTTTCCTTTGATTTCTTAACAATTATGACTTTTGACCAATTGCTGCATTATTTTATATGACTTTATTTTTCTTTAGTTACTAGTCTCAATAACAGACATCGTGTGTGTAAGTAATAAATACACGTTTTACGAAATTTATGTTAGTAGTTTACATTTTGTTAGTCTGTAGCATAGAACAATGTATGGTTTATCGTAGTCTCAATATACAGATATACTGTCATAGCTTACGATAAAATCTTTAAGCTGTTCAACGCAATTAAACCCATATGCCTAACTCAAAATAAAGATGGCGGCCGGAAATGAGTAGAGTGCGCCTAATGACTCGCACAGCGCAACGATGGCGACGGCTTCCGGCTGTCACGCTCGGGCGCACGCATTTAATTTCGATAGCTCTTTTTAAAGTTTCTAAAAACAAATTCAACAGAACTCTTTGAGAGTTACATATTACATGCCAGCGATTAGGTCAAAAATATTAAACAAACCTTTTAAATCGGTTTCGTGTAAAAGATTTTCTTCAATATTATTATTCTCTATTTATATGCTAGTTCAAACAGATTCGTATCTGAGGATTTTGTTTCAAAATGTGTCAAAGAACTGATTTTACGGACCACTTTTTTACCAGCGTAGTAAGAACATGAAACAGGAAATAATTTGACCCAAAACAATTGCCGATGGTCACGAGTGACACTCACCACTTATCATCAGGTAAAATAACTTTGCTTGTTCATGATCAATACGGATAAAATAAATTCAACCAATTGCGGCCATAAATTAAGCTGAAATCATCATTAATAGGAATTACTCAGAGAACAAAAAATGGGTACTTCTAAATTAGATGTTACAAGTTTAGGGACTGTTGCCATTTACACAACATAATATCGATTGAAATTCCCAAGTTGGTAATACCGAAACGCAAAAGAGAGTACACAACGTGCATCATCTCTTATCTTATAGCTGGCTTTTAACGGGCGATTAAGGTAATTTCCCTCGAGGGTTTTAGAGCGAGTCATTCCAACCCCTTGAGAGCTGAGATAGGTTCCTATACAAAACTGTTCTGTTTCTGACTGGCTATGACGTAGACCGGGGGAAATAAGCGTGATAAAGTCTAAAGTAGTAAAGTTAAGGATGGCTGTGTTATGGCTGTGGTCGTGTTGTTCTATACGGAAATACTAAGATTATCGAGATACAATAGTAAAATAGACACTATAAATGCTTTAAGCTATACTTTTAACGGCGGTGTTGCTTGAGGTAACATAATTATAATGGAAAAAAAATCCGTCGTCCTCCTGAGTTGGAAATTGGAAATGTATCAGACACCAGAACGTTGTGCCCTTGAACAGTGGTAACCAATAAACATGAGGTGTGTGTGTTTACTTGCCAGCTGCTAAACACAAAAAGTTATCGCCAAATTTGTCATGAAAACATCTTCACTTTACGCGTTAAAGCTATGAACTGACGAATTCGGATCATTCTTACAAATTCATCCCTTGTATCGGTTATTACGTATTTCCCCCGTCCTCAATGCCCAATTGCAGTGAGTAGTTTCGTAAAACAAACTATGTCGGTTCGGTCGGAAAGTTTGGAACCAGTGACGCTCATAAATAATCTGATTCATTAAAACACTTCGAAGTAGCAACACACAGATCACAGATCACCTTTGACCGACCCCAAATAAGACTTGATTGTACAGTTCACGGCTTGTTTTAAGGTAATACTCTCGGCATAGTTCGTGAAATTAAAATTATCCGTCATTTTTTGCACGTTGCATAAGTTTTAAGCTTAGGTACTTAGTTCCATTTACATAACATAATTTCGGTTTAAAAATAAAATTATGTTTTTATTGTATTATGTTTATTACATATATATATATATATATATACCAGGATGACTGAAAATAAGAAATATGTTGCCAACCGTTGGGAGATGTAGAGGAGATTATTTGCAACATTACCTCTTATGACTTCTGTCCAAATATCAACCATTTTCGACTAATTCTATTTTTTATATAGCTGTAATTTAAAAATTGTTGAAAATATTCAACGTCTAATGGTTCATTATTATGTATTGAAGTGTCAGCAACCAGCATAATAGTCAAATTCTAATTAATGCTTTTGTGACTTTTTCTCAGTTCTTGAAAAAACTTTAAAAATGAGATGTCATTATCATATCGGTACGCCCCGTTGGGGGATTCTTTTCGGGAACTCCATTTTTTCATGAACACGAGACCAAACAACCCAGAAATTTATGAATTTTGCAATAATTATTCAGGAAACAGCATTATAATAGTGACAAATGTCATTTTGACTAAAACACAGGTTAAAACAGAGCTAGACTGCAAAAAATAAAAGAAAATTAGATTTTCCGTAGTGTATCGAAGAAACGGCTTTAACTGGAAAGTATTAGACAACCAGATAAAAGTCTTAAAATCATGGAGACGTACCGACGGATATGAATAGCAGATACGTGAGGATTGAAGAACCATATTATATTGGATGGTATAAAGTCTAATAGTTAACTAACAAGCTGTGTAACTGGCACAAGTTGGTTGGGATGTTAAAATGGGTTGCGCCCGTTTTTCTCCGAAAACTGATAGGCTGGTTTTTTTTTAGCATCAATAGCCAAGTGATTTACAATTTCAGCCTTAAAATCATTTGTCTGATTGGAATTCCGTACTTGTTATGATTTCACAACAAAATTCGGCGAAGGAAAACATCTTAGACAAACTTGAAAGTTCTTTTTGTATTTTGAAAAGTGTTTAACTAAGGTAACTAAGGTATCAAACTTCCGGGACACTCACCAAACGCGAGAGGTTAGCTGAGTCCAACAATGGAAGGGATATCGGTTATAATAACTAATTTAACATTCTAATTGATTTAAATAAAACTAACTCGCTAACGTGTCCGTGAAACAATAATTTTAGTTATTTATTTAGCTACCTGCTTGTACAGTTCTACTATTGAGTGCATTTAATTGCAAAAAAATGTATATCTACATGTATGTGTAACTTTAATCGTATCACAAAGCGATTAAGTCTGAAATTATATTTGCGTTATTTCTCCTTATAAGCCGTAAGCTATTTTTCTGTCTTATAAAAAAATACTTACCCTAACTGTCGCAACAGACGTCTCCCATCTCGTTAATTGAAAAAAATATTTTATAAAATTAATTCTATTTTCAAATAAACGAAAGCCGCGTCCGCTCTGGTCTGCTTTCAGCGAACGACTGTGCTTCCACTGAAATTCGAAATCGGAATTCGAATGCATCCAGCGAATGTTGACCTATGATATATATAACCTACCCCCTGTCAGAAGCTATTTTATGTTCAAAGAAGAGGGTGCGGGAGCTCAGTCAACACTAGGCTCTTCTTATCAAACCTAAACTACGTTATCAAGACAAAAAAAAACTAACAGTGCATGGAATAAAGTTTAAATTGCTTTGCTAGGTAAATAAATCCTGTAAATTGTATTACTCAAAGTGATATTAAGACTTATTTGAAAGGGAATAAGGTTCATATTCTACTGTACGAAAAACTGAAAGCTACAGGTTTTCGATAAGTCTCTGTTGAAAGTGCGACGCGTCCCGTAATGTGTATTGACGCAACTGAAATTTAACACTACATTTTAAAGAACTTTGCAAGATGAAAATGATGTGTTATAAAGATATTTCAAAAACTTTTTTCTTTCCTTGTTATTCTATATTAATCGTTCTTACATGTAATCCATTGGCGGCGGTAACCAAGTATCAATTGGTACCCGTCAACTCATTAAAACCGTATAGAAGATAAACATTAAAATGCCAAAGAAAGATGCACTTCGTGCTTATTTTACACCGAACCAAATGATAAAATAAAGTTACAAAAGTCCACACTTCTTTACCGTCGCATTAAAATTTCTAGTGTTGCGGGTGACAGAAATGCAATTTACATATCAAAATTTACGATCTAACTTAACAATCACTGCCATCTTTCAAAATAAACAGTCGATTAAATAATGTTTTTACACATCACTTCGAAAACTGCATAATTCCAATTTTTACAACCCGTTTCCAGGGCTATTTTTCCAAATACTAAACAGTATCAAAGTCACATTTATGTATAAACAACAATATAGTACATAGATCCTCTAGTGTCGTTGTTAGTGGCCCCGTAGTGCGTAAAAGGTCTCTGATTCTATTCCGTGCCGACCTTTGACTATGTTACAGGTGGCACCGACATACAAAATTAAAACATTGCAAACCAACATGTGTAGCAATGAAACGACAACCTCACGGAAAAAGTTCACTTGCGACGTTCTACTACAAATCCGTAATAAGAGGTCCTTAATTTCTATGTCTGTCTCTGTCCCATTTTATTATAATTCCATATCTGTCTCTTTCTATACTTTTAAGTACAGTCCAGGCCCTTACGTATCACACTGTATTCTTACGTATGGGTTTGTTCGGTAAATTAAATTATTTTTACACGGTTTTTCTATTAGGATAGAAGCTGAGTGTAGGGGGTTAAAAGACAGCACGTACTTGGTCGTGATGTCTTTCAAGCAACTCGATTTAAACATATTTGGATAGTAAGGGCCTCCATCCATCTAAACCAACTTTCCTCTTCGTGATGCAACCTGAAAAACGGATGGGCAATGCCACCAAGTTTCTCGTGTAAACAACGCTGAGCTATATACCACCTGATGTAATTCCGACTGTACCCATAAGTAGTGGTTTTAACCTCCTTTACGTACCACCCTAGGACAGATAAAAACATGAAGGAAACGTGATTTTTTTAAAACGTTTCTAGAATCAACTATTTTGTTATACACACATAATAAACCTGAGAGTCACAATAGACGAAATGGACGTAATGATACTAGGTGCCAATATGCATAAATTACTATTAGGCATTGCTTACAAACAAGTATTTTGTACCAATATGCAGTATATAGTAATAGGCGTTATTTAGAAATAGACATTACTCACAAATAGTCATTACGTACAAATAGGTATTTTGTTCCAATATGCGTTATGTACAATAGGCGATGGATGACGATAAGGCTCGGGAAATAATCGTCGTAAATTACTTTTATATTGTCACGAAATGTGACCATTCTCGCTAGACCTCCCGATCTATACATCAATCCCTAGAGATTTGTGGTCTAAATAACTAGTGTTGACAAGTTCTGTTTCCTTATGATACAGATGTAGAACTAGCGTTTACATAAAATTATATGTAAATAATCAAGCCTAAAATCCATATAAGTATATAAGCATCTTTGCTCGCATTTTCGTCATAACATTAAAATATTTTACGTCCAACGATGAGCAGGTTATAACTGTTGTTTCTAGGATCATTGTAGCTATAGGTAGGGAATCACCATAGACAAGTACCGTTGGTTGGAACTGGTTGCTACCGAGCACAGCGACCTCCAACAGGAAGACCTGTCACCACCGTTGCATCCATTACTCAATACACCACAAGCCGGTTGGCTGGCTTGTGTTGGCTTGGACTCCAGGACGGATATAGTCTATTATACGCCAAAGGTTGATATGCGTGGTGCACTAGGCGATATAATATGGTTGCAAATATAAGGTAGTGGATTTTTTGTTTATTCCAACTGGAAGTCATTGAGGACTCGTGCTGAATGAATGAATGAGCTAACGCATCATGGTTGAAAATTTACGAATGTGTAGAATTGTGTGTTCAATTTTACTTATTTCACATAACAAGTGGCACATAATAATTATTATCAATTTTAGATTTGTAATATAGTCCTGACAGGTGGTCACCAGTTTTAGAATGCCTTATTAATTATTTAATTGTTAATTATCAAATATATCTCATACTCACATATATCCATACATATGTACATACCAAATACATCAAAAATTACACGCGTTTTTACATATTCAATTTTAATGCATTTATCATTACATACCAACAAAGTCTCTGTTTGTCTATGTATATCTGAGCCCGATGTTGGAAAATACTGTACACACTGTATCATATGTTTACCAATTTTTATATTTTTAAATAATAAATGAATTAAATTAATATTTGCGATTTTATTCAGTTACTAAGCACGGACTAGATATGATTTGAAAGTGAAGTTCGTTACGTTATTTATTAGGCATATTTTTTTATAAATATATAAAAGGTGGTCGGATGTTTCCTAAAATAGAATATAGGACAGTAAAGTGGAGATTGTTCCATAATCTGCAGATTAATAAGTAAATTTGTACGGTAAATTAAATTATTACGCATTTTCCAACTAAACTAATATTGACATATGAAATTATCATTCTAAAAATTACGCCAATACATTAATATTATGAGCAATATAAAATTTATTCATTTAAATTAATGAAAATCAATACTGTTATAAAATGAATCTAAAGAATAAAACTACATCGTACAACATCACCGTAACAAACAAACAAGTTGTCTTATATTATGAAAATATATTTTTTTGTATGAGTAAATTTTCCAATGTGTCTGCTTGGATTAAAAAAAAAATTTGAAATGATTTTAACGAAACACGTATCATCTTAAAGGCAAACGTTAAGACTATTAAGTGAGGTATCATTTCCATGTATCACTTTTGTAATTTCCGCACAGAGCGACTCAGAATACACAGTATTCTTTCACACGTCTCAACACGAAACATGGTAAGATAGAAAGCCAAAACAAAATGGTAAAAGTACGAGAATCGTGAGTAGCTGTTACAATCAAATGTGTAATATCTACGATGATATAAATTTAAAATGAGAAGCACAAGAAACATAAATCGACTTTGCTTTCTACCCATAACACGTACTGTAATGAACAATATAAATATTTCCCGCTAACCACTCGTGACTTTGACCACCGGTTTAGCTAAAGTAAAGAAATTCCTCTTTAAGAGAAAAAAGGATTTCAATTCTCTCTAAATTATTATAAAGTACGACCTTACGATACGACCTTGCATTACCCGATGTTAATAAAAATTTAAGACATCTATATTAACATCATAAAAAGAGAGAGTTAGAATTTTGTGAGTTTGTGTATATGCGGATTGTAACCTACGGAACCATGGTACCTATTTGAAATATCTTTTACTGTTTGGTACATTATTCTGGATGGATATAGGTTATATATCCAGTGTATATATATAATAATTAATTGTTGAACCCAACGAACCAAACCAAACAAGAAGACAGGGCGCTAGTCGGCTATATTTTGGAATATCAGTACAGCATAAACCTCTGCTATTCATTTAGTAGATAATTGACCTCTTAGTCAACCTATTCTCCTCCTTCTCCTTTTCCTCTTAGTCAAGTTATTGTCGAAAGTCTTTAGGTAGGAATATAAACTTCTGATACTAGAATTCAATTCCTACTCATCAATTAAGAACAGAGATCCATGCTTCGCGATGGTTCCATTAAGGGTTTGCAGGCAGTTGGGGTCACCAGCGGCTTCAGATGAATATATCACAAACTTAGTTCTGAGGAGTTAACAAAAAAACAATCCGCGAGCTCCAAATTTACAAATCATTAGGATTTTTAACCTGTATAAGCAACATGTCCACAAGTGGGACGTAAATTTCCTTTCATTAACACAAACAATGTATCAATCTTCGTTTAGTTATATCTCGACGGAGTGATTTCTTGATAGCAATATACCGGCTGTGTGGAACACAGAAAAGTATAGAGACGACGTATGGTGATCAAGTGGTGATTAAATCATAATAGAAAGAAAGAAAGCAATTTTTATTTCACCGTACATCACTAAAACTAAACGTAAGTGTAATATTAACAAATGAAAATAAAATAAATATTAAATTCATATCGTAGTTTAGTCGATTAATATTGGACCAATCTGCACTCCTTTTTTAAATTAAATCAGTCGTCGACACAGGCCTTATCAAGCGTTTTCTCGTCACCGACCTTAAGAAAAGAACTCGGTATATCTAAGAAGAAAGGTCTGATCCGAGTCTGATCGGGCGAACCGTAATCAATCATATGAGTCAGCTGTTATACATTCAGGAGCATATGTTAAAAACACTCACCAATAATTCAATATTAAAGCATTAACAGGTTTTTACCTTTCAATTTTTTTTATCATTCACGCGTTTTACATACATGTTTATCCTACCTGGAATATATTTCAATCATCAATCTATTCCTTATTTGCTCTTCTCTACTGATTTAAATAACTTTGATTTACAGATAACACATAACTAACCTACACAATTACACAGAGTACGGTTGTTAGGGATTTTTGGGTAATGTTAAGTAACTAATATATATATGTACTTGTTTCATTTTTAAACCTACCGAAGTCTGATGAAGTGACTCATGATCTGCGCCTACTGTGTATTTTATCAAGGAAGCTGAAAGTTTGTCACAGAAGTATTCTCTGAGCAAATCTTAATGAGGAATTGGTGTCGGCTACAACAGATAGATGTACTGCGAAACTCTTAGCAAAATTTAAAATTTTATTTTTAATCTAAAATAAAATTCATAACTAATATGTGCATACAAAATTAAAAGTAATTAAATATTATTTTATATTTAACTAGTCCATCCCTCCGTAACTGAATTTAGCTCGATACATTAATCTTTCCAAGCTTATCATTTGACGTTATAACAATATAACTTATTCATTTACATATGTAAAAGAATGATATAAATCATAAGCTTCTCTACATATTTCTCTATCCATTTTCCAAGTCCCTAAGGGCTGATTTAAGTGTTAGAAAGGGACGATCAGTTATAACGGATGATGCTAGAAGTGCGAGCGAGAACGCAAACTGTAGGCTACAGATTAAAGAAGAATTATATTCTAGATCTCACCAGTGACAATGAAAGCGACTTATCTTTTAATCTTGGTCTCATTTACAGATAACAATCTTTATACTATGATATAATTTTTCTTCTATGATTGATATAGAAGAAGTAATTGGACAAGCAGTATGTATTAGTCACTGCTGCTGCCATTACACCCTTGAACGCTTCGAATAGACTTAATGTCTCATTTAATTAAGTGGAAGAGCCTGGCAATCTGACAACTTTTAAGGTCTGAGATGGAACAGGTCGTTAAGTGAACTTTTCCGCAACACAAAACTTTTACAAAATACCCTGTAGCATAGTTTTTTGTCAATCGCTGACAAACGAGCAGACAAACCGCGTAATGGTAAGTGGTAACCATCCTTTATGCATATCTGCTGCGGCTGTCCAGCACTGAACCAAACGTTTTAAATTTTCTTTGATCGAGTTATAAATCTACGTCGCACAGTTATTATTTTAACCTGAACTGGATTTCTAAAAGTTGTCTATTCTTTGGATACAACTGCAAGTTCTAGCAGACGTGACAGAGTCAATATTAAACTAATTTGTGTTGAAGTTTCAGACTAGGCGAATTCTGTTCGAAGAGGTTGCCGATTGAGAATTGCTGTACTGGACAGTAATATTACCCAGTAACTCTCTCTCGCTTCGCGTCGAAAAACGAACCCTTATACGAACAGTAACTGGGTCATACACAAAACGGACTTTAAAAAATTAAAAAATTAAAATGTCTCGAAATGTAACAAAATTATGTTTATTTGCTAGATACTAACAAATATATAACAATGGAAATGAGAAACAAGATCGTTTTTGAGAATTATAATAATTATGGAACTTTAAATATTTTTCGTGTTCACAGAAGGGACAGGTATGCCACAGAAGAGATCAAAATCAGTCTTAAAATTAAAACTCACTCTTAATTACGATATAATCAGCTATATTTTTTTACTTTCTGAATTATCTGTAACAGACGCATTTAAACCACTTTCAATTCCTGTCATATACCCTCAAGCATTCATACACACGCAATATGGCTTGCAGTTAGGTTTTTGGTTTATTTTTTTGGCAAACATGTCTTCATTAAAATTATTTATGTCCATAAACTTGAACAACATAAAATTATACATATAAAAAATAACTTTGTTTTTAAAAACTATAAAAATAGAATTAAAAAAAATAAATACGATGTAACAAAAAATAAAATCAACAGAAGATAAATTAAGTTTAAAAAATGTCTTCATCGCTGTCATCAGTGGCCGTAGCCGGTTTTTTAAATGTATTAGGAGGCGAGTTTTCTTCATCACTACCACCAAAGAATGCTAAACGTTTTTTAGGTTTCCTAGGTGGTGAGTTTTCATCGCCACTGTCATCAAATATATTGAGACGTAGTTTGTTTCTTTTTGGAGGTGACTTTTCATCGGTAACGTCTAAGTTAACTGATCTATGTATTATCTTATCTGGTGACACAGAAACGGAATTATCTGAATAGATGTTTTCAAAATTAAATCTTTTCTTTGGAGTCATTGGCCGACGTACATTTAAAAATGGGTCCGGCGATGGAGTCTCTATCGGTGTTCCAGGTCCAGTGACAGTCGATGCGGATGCAGATCCATGAGAAGGAGCTACTAGGCTTGGTATATCGGCTTCTGATGTTGAATTCGATGAACTTCCACGTACCTGGATAGACTGCACTTGAATTAGGCCCATTACAAAATGAAGACATTTTGTATCAGCGTCACATACGATACAGTTCAGTCTTCTAGCGTGAAGTATGTTTGGGTTGCTGATGCTCCAGGTGACTTGGTGGATTTTAAAGTCCCTTTGAACGGGTGAACATTAATTGCATCTGCTATATTTTGTATCTCAGGCACAAGTGAATCATCAATAGGAATAACCATAATGCCTTTGCAATTGGCTTTCGTGCAGTAAATGAAAGTGTTGATATCAATTAGGTCTCTTCCATTTCCAACAGCTTTATCGCAGGTTCTCTTGAGATATGCGCCAACGCCATCAGGGGGCGCCCTTTCCGTGCCCTCTTTCCGAAAAATGCCATGTAATGATTTCCGCTCTACAAACTGTACTTAGATAGTGTACTATAATTTGGAACATAGTTTTGTTCCGGTATTGAGTTGTAGGTCCATCGCTTAAAATGTGCAAATCTTTCAAATCTGGGGTAAGTAGATTAATTTGTTCTATTACCGGTTTTAAATGAGCACAAATGAGTACAGGATCATGTCTTAAAGCTTGAGAAACTATGCAGGTACAGATATAATATACAGCGGTATTTCTTTTAATAATGAAAGAACACAAAAAATAAATCAATGTGATGGTACAATCAAAAATTATCTCTCCTGTGGACACGTGTGTCTCCTCTGGACATATTAAACCACAGAAAAGATGTCCACAGAAGGGACTTACTAGTATTCAATGAACAACTGTGTTTTTATTTTTGAGGTTAGAATACTTATAAAAATGGATTTAGAAAATACTCCCTGAAAGGTATTAAGGATGTTTCATTTAAAAATTTATAATAGTATACTTAGCAAGCAATACAGGGAACAGGAAAGTAGCACTGATCTATGACAAAACTAATAAAACTAAGATTAAAATATAATTAAATTAGCTGCCGTATATAACCTCCACTCAGTCGATGCCGGCAAGTGACAGATGTTCTGTGTTGCCATTGTAAAAAATGTACGTTATGTTTTAGTTGCCGTACAGAAAAAAATTGCTTGATTTTTTAGGTCCACAGAAAAGATGCAAAACCGAATAACCGAATGTTTATGTGAAATTTTGAACTACTTATTGCGATAAATATTTTTAAACTTATAAAATAATATACACCATGATATAATATAATAAACAACTCAACGTATTCTTAAATTTTTCCTGTGTAAACTAAGCATGGCTCCTTCAAACATAATCATAACTGATCCGAACAGTCCACAGAAGGAGACATTTTAAAACAAAGTCAAGCAAAAATATACAATATTTACAAAATTTCAATATTTGAGTGTACTACTTCAGTAACAGGTTTAGTTTTTGAACATTTTGTAAAACAAATGATCATTTACGGTTTCTTTTTTTTAAGTTATTGTACCTGAACATGCGTATGTGTATGACCCAACTGCACTTAAACAATTATTACTTGCCTTTAATTGTTCAGTATTTCTTCGACGTTCACCCCATTCACCTTTCGCGCGAGTTGTTCTATTGTTGGCAATCGCTCAAAAACCCTGGAAGCAAATTTTTAGTAGGTGTTTTAATGAAATATGTACCTATTAGTAGTGTTTTTTTTTTAAATTGAAGCCCGAAGGATTGAAAAGCCAGCTTCTGATCTAAATTTCGGTTTGAGATTCTATATTACCAGATTTGGTCAGTGCCTGGTTTGGTTAAATTACCAGATTTACCTTCATGCAAGATCCTTATGGGAGAAGGTTACATGTCACGTGACCTTTTTTCACGTTTTTCGTAACTATCTAATCGTTCACTTTTATAAGAATTTTTTTATATGATATCCAACTGCCCTCGCTTCACTTCAGAAAAACTATGCATTACGTTAAGAAATAGCACCTGCATTGTTATAGGACAAGATTTTTCTCGTTCTATGAATTAGAAATATAATTAAATAACTTTTTTATTAATGGACGGATTTCAATGAATAGAACTTTAAACATTAAGTGATGCATACTGCAATACACCAGTGAAAACCAAAACGAAATCGGTTAAGCCGTTTCTGAGATTAGCGCGCATAAATACACAGGTAAACAGATAAAAATTCTAACAACTATTATTTTGTGTTCTATTGTGTTAATAAAGGGCCCTCATAATAGTTTTTCTCATATATCCTTCACATACAGAAAGCGATTAGTTAGAAATTTATTATTTTTATGTATATATTGGATCACCAACATAAATACTCGTACGGCTTAACAAGATTCAAATTTACGTGCAATGCACAAATCTAACAAATTTATTGCATAATCTAACTATTGTAGGTAATAATAGGGTGATAATTTCTACGCAATGCAGTAAAAGAAAAATAGAAAAAATAACAATTAATTTGATATCACATTATGATGAAATCCTTAATGACAAGCAAAAACAATTACATTTAATATCTTTGAAAACTTCATGAAGAGGTAGATAATGAAACTTTTTATTTTTTTTAAACATTAAAGACTGTCATATTTATTTAAAGTGAATTGAACGTCAGTTTTTAAAAAATTGTCATGGTGTTATGTTTTAAAAACTCAAATTCACGAATCGAAAATCACGAAATTTTGTTTTAAAAATCACCTTAAAAATTAAATTGTGGTTTAAATAAATTGATCTGCGGTTCCTTTAATATATATAGGTTTTCCTTGTTACAAGCCCTCGCTATCAGAGAATGCCATTAAGTCATTCTTTCATAGTCTGCTCATTGTTCAGTCCTACTTATAGGTCAGACAATAAAGTTCACATAAATGTTACTATTATATTTCTGTCCCACCCAGTTTAATCCGACGGTACTGACGCAGGCTTCTTACCATCCTTAGGTATAAAATATTCTTAACGTGTCTCGGTCGCAGTTTTGGAGATGCAGTTGGTGATACTGATGTCCATTGGCGGTGGTGATCATTTACCATAATCTGGCCTGTAATCGAGTCAACATGTATCTGCTATTAACATTAAAGTAAGTGACATTACAACTTTTTCGCGTCCGTTTGACTTAGGTGTCTTACATATACATAACGTGTTTATAATACCTAAATATAGATGCCATTTTTCATTTACATCCTGACCTTATTACATGGCTTAAGCCATACTGCATAGTATTGAGAGATCGTAAAAAAAGGTTTGATATCTCTGAACGACACCCCACCCCCACACCACGGGACGGCTAGGCGATAAATAAATTTATGGAGAACGGCAGATACGTACCGCTGGCTTTTTATAGGCTAAAAAGACAATGCTGAAATTAGTACTTAAAAACTTGCTCTGACCTTGGATGGGAAAATTGAAAACAAAAGAAAGAGGTTTTAATTGGTGGTATTTTTTTTAAATCTCCGAGCTTACTTGATGTGTAAGTCAAAAATTTTAATGCAATAAACAGGATAACGAGCACGGATGATCTGATGACAAATGATCATAGTTGCCCCCGACATTGCGGCCGTCGCCTACGTGTTACCGACCAAGTAGGGAGCCATAGACACACTTCTTGGAAAATTACATGTCGTAGCATTGCGGAAACGTTGTGTCGAAACCACACGCACAAGTACCACAATTAAGTTCGAACAATGCTTTACAATTCTTCGCGTACCTTACGCAAAGATAAAACAGTTCAATAACTTGTTTCGTTCTATTTGTCAAGCAGTTTTCTTTATTGCTTTGTTTGATAACTATTGAGAAGCTTTATCAATCGAGATGTTATCAATATATATTTTTTTGAAAAAAAAATTTAAATATTTCAACCACTAGGCGAAAACTATTGTTTAAAAATAAGTCATTTCAGTTCAGAAATACTGCATCCTTCCTTACATCGCGTCGTTACGGTCAAAAATACGGCTCTCGAAATAATTGATTCTCGGTTTTCACAAGCGTTTTGTAAATTATACTTAATAGCTCTATCTATTGATAAAAACCGCTTCGAAATCTCTGAAGTAGTTTTTGATATTAACACTTTCAGACAGACAGACACTTTGCTTTATGTTTCAGAGGCGCGGAAAATGGTTAGGCGCTTCTGACATACTTTTGTTTTATAAATGATTTAATTTTATCTGTGAAGAAGCCGGTTGTTAAAGAAGCACAGACATTACCTTTTGATGCAAAGTAAACTTATTTTTATTTAGGCAATTTACATTTCTCTTTTCACAATTCGCATTCCCTATTGTTACGCTTGAAATACCAACAGTCTTTGTTTAATATCTTCTTTACATATATTACGGTCGGCACAACGGCATTGGTAACAAAAAACAATAAATTTTAGTTACAATAAACAATTCAATTAATTTAGAAATATTATATGGTTAAAAAATAAATAACAGTAAGTGATTAAAGAAAATTATTAAACCTTTCTTCATAGTGAATGTTTGAATATCGCCAATTTTTGATAAAGTATTGATTCATCATTTAACGATAAATAATATTCTTTCCATCTCAGTTAAAGCTTTCTTCATATATTTTATTACAATAGTGTTTATCAAAAATCTATAAATGTATAGGAATAATTTAAATCAAAATATTGATTGGGACTGAAATAGCTTGTTAGCGTCGATGTTCCCACCTACTTATGATGTTGGAGTCTTCAAGAGGAGAGTGAAAATGTTTTTATAAGTTATTGCGTTCACCATCTTAGACTTCATCACCACTCACCATCAGGTGGGATTGTTGTCAAGCATTAACTTATTTTATGTAAAAAAAAATATTATACTAGTATAGTTTTATATTTTAATCTATTAAATTTATTTAATATCCATTAAACAAAGTTTCGTTAACTATTGGGAAATACTTAAAGATAACATCCTGTATTTTTATTTCTTATATCAAAAAGCAGTCGCGTATCTAATCATGAAATAGAACCCGGACCATAGCGCAAATATAGCCATTTAGCACTACACCATCGCGGATATTGCGCCCCCAGTATAATCTATTCGAATTCCGACCCCTATTGTATTCAGAATATCTTTACATCGCAGTTATTTGATCCCAAAGTGTACCCCGAATATTCAACAGAAACACAACCGCAATACATTGTATTACGTCTCATAATTCTATATCAACCCCATACATCTCAATCGTTTCAGAAAGAAAAAGGTTTCGTAAAAGATATTGATCTCTACTGCATTTGAATTAGAACTTGATTTCATTTGTGATGGAAATGCTTCATTCTTACGGAATAAAGTGTCCATGGGGTTGAAAATCATGGATATTGTGCGTAAATTATAACATAATATCTAACATATAAATCATAATAGAGCAATGAAACCATCATAAGATTTTCCAAATCGCAAATAGCGGAGATAGATTTCCGGAGATTAGGCAAGTTTATTGAAGAATGAAGGCCAGAGTCGGAGTGATAGGACAAAAAAAATTTAACGTTTATTTTTACAAGGAACGTGGTACCTAGCTTGGCAGGTTGACTTTGCCTTACGTACCATTAAGCATGAGTACCGAGTGCTTTTTACTAAATGGTAACAAATCCCGACAAAGGATCCTTCCAAAAAAACAGCCTAATTTTTTTAATATAAACTCAAGATTTGCTTTTCTGTTTGTAGATACAATTTATAAAGTCGCAATCGCAATCTGCTAATGGGGATTTTTGAAAATTCCGTATATAACAGAGTATAATAAGGGAAGTTAGTTTGTATAACAGTCCTTATTTACGCAGACTACTTTGTAGTTTAATTAATGCCTATTGATACAAAGCCTTTTGGTTAAAAATAAACGAACATAAAGCTAAGATACTAATTTCCGAAGCGAAATGAAAACGCCAGTGAAACGAATAATGTCTACCAGCCAAAGAACAGCGGCTGTAATTTTATAGATCAATAAATTTTCTTCAAACTGCACAATACATCTACCATCCATTCATGAAATAATTAATTTAATAAAACAGTCTCGTAAATAGCTCTATTGATAGGCACAACATCCGTCCTTACTACAGAACGCCAGTAATTTAATAACCGCGCGCCTCCCCTCCATTCCTGTCGACACTTCGGAGCGGAAAGAAACCGTTCATAATAAAATTATGGACACACGTTCGACGTGACCATAAGCATTATATTATTATTATAATGCTTATCACGCATACTTTTTTGTAATGTAAAATGTAATCAAAGTCAGTCATTACTCGTGGTGCCCTCTGCTGAACAGTTGACGAAGCAATGGTCCCAAATGGTGCATGGTGCTCTCTATCAGATGTAATCCCGATATTATTGTTGTTATTGTACTTTGCTCGTGCCTGACTTCCTTCCTACGAGTACCTTCGTTCTATAATCCTTATAGCCTTTGGTTTTACGGATGGCAGTGACGTCAGGGAGCGGTGATCACTCACCTTCAGATGTGCTCAAAAACTAATGTATATAACTTATTCTACTTATCAAATTGTAACGGAGTTGAATCAATCTGTATGTAATTTTTTTAGTTGTTATCGATAGCGAATTACTTTTAAATTTTTGCTGATTGACTAAAAGGAAGTCGCATGATCGTTCGATATTTGACATTGTTAAAACTTATATTATAGGTCAATATTTATTCGTATTCCACGACATGAATTTGTTCCCGCGGGACAAAAGTTTAATGTGAATATGAAAGTTCTATTAAGAAATATAATTTTTAAGTACTTTGTACTATTAATGTTTTAGTTGTGTGCAATTATACGACACAAAACATATATGAAAATATTGTACAAGGGCACTACTTATTCCTAATCAGAAATTTCTTACAGTAGATCCAAAAGGTACCTACATATATGAATTGTTACAAGTGCCGCTTTCAGAGTCCCGAAAGACTCTATAATCCACGTATAGTCACACACATAATCTACAATGATTATATTAGACAATACAATAATAAATATTCAATTATATTAATAATTACAATAAGTACAATCATTAAGTTCCGGTTTATATTCAAATGTTAAAACACATTAGTAGTAGGGATTCGCCAAATCCGACCGTCCGTGGTCATCGAACCTAAAAATAAATTAATTCAAGTTTGGTGTCAAATCATAGGTTTCCGACTACGCCCGATCGATTGCACTAGTCCGTTTTTTACTAACTTACGTAGTTCCGAAGATAGCTGACGCATTGTATTAGCTCCAGTTCGTTATGTAATCACTCGTCCGGTCATTACTGAACGCACAATGGGTCTTTGGCTTTACTTAGTAATGTAATCGCTTACAATACGAGGATTTGGTAATGGTAATGTGGGTCTTGTGTTAGTTAAACTACAAGAATCGTTTGTAAGGTTTATAATTTCGCAACAAAAATCGAATCGAATAAATGAACTAACC
>PDGT01000113.1:305840-343108 GCA_003671415.1 Megathymus violae | reverse complement strand
CACCTATGCAAATGTGTGCGCAACTGGTCGCACGAATGTGTGGGAGACTACGCGAATGTTCGAAGTTCGCGCGCTTTGATGTGCGACAAAAGCCGACACAGCTTGGAAAACCACGAATGCATCAAAAACTTCGCATAATCATTTGCGAAGGTCGTCCTACACTTGTAGGTTCGCGTATTCGCGCGAATGTAAGTGACCGGCATGACAGTAATTACTTGTTGACAATAAAAGCACCTTACGATCTTAACATTCAAGTCCTGTCTAACACTATTTAGTAAATAAATAATAATAATAAATGGACTTTTACACTCCCCTTAACTAGCTTTTCGTGAATTACATCGAATCAAGTCAGCAATCTCCCTTTCATTCATTTATTATTAACAATAGATAGTTGAATGCGTCCCATAATCGAGTTTAAGATGTCCGAAATTTGAACAGGATATAGAGACAGCGTTTTGCAAACGAGGTATGACAAATTGGCAATAAATCCGCGACCTAGGCTAAATAGGACATGTCTTAACAAAATTAAGTTCGAAATATAGTAAGCGCCGAGTTATAACATCACTTTAGTACGTAATGTCGTCTCTCATACACACGGTAAAGGAATCTTTCGCGAACTCTTTTCCGTAATATATGCGTACTATAAATTAATTGTTAGATATGTTTCAGTGAGAATATGGCGGGCAAACCGCTATACTGAAGAATTCTTCACCGGGTTCTAAAAGACAAGAGAATTCTGCCGACCTGCACATAATATGGTAGATTGTGTTTTTTTTTTTATATATAAAAGAAAAAGTTGAAATGTTGATGAGAGGTATGTTCATAGTGTTATTGCCATCAACTTCTAAGGACTATTTACCTTTTTTAATTCATTAAAACCTTAAAAATAAAACCTTAACACAATATCGATTACGCCTTATCCACTAACATCGCCGCGGTGACAACACGTCGGTTGCAGACGTGCGGTAATTGAGACCGTGTGTCAAAGATTATGGACTGTGTTAAACAGTTGTGCCATGCCATTGATATTTTCACCTTAACTGAAATGAGTTATTTCCATCTGTCTGATGTGACATTGCAAAATATCTTCGATTCTTTCCTAGTTTTATTTCTTATGTTGATATTGACGCAGCGACATTGAAACACTTTGCGTCACAATTGCAGCACAGAATTGAAACCATTAGTTTCTGTGTTGTAGTTAATTTACTTGTAGCTAAATCGTAACGTCCCTTCTATTCACTACCTAATATTTGACGAAGTATTAAGGTTAAACCCTGAGAAGTATTCAAAGCACATCGCATCGAGTGTTCTCTTAAATTTATAGAATACAGGCTGTATTCCGAGTTCATAATGGAAGCCGATTCTTTCGAAATTAATTTTCATTCCATTCCAGGTCTGATGCCACCACGATAACGTTTATTTAACTTCATTTTTATCTGCCCAAAAATATTGTACGTTAAACCCACTAAGTACAGTTAAGATTTTAAAAAGTCGTTAATTTTTTTTATAAGAGGCGTTGTATAATACATTTATTTAGGACCACAACAATAACCTCTTGTAACTACACAAGAAAAAGCTATTGTGGAATACGATTTTCCGTGTCGTAAATATGTCTGTGTATGCACCAATGAGATATAGACCACCGAGCAGATTGTTGCACAATTTGTCAGCCACACAAATGAAAGTCCTGTCGGGAAAACAAAACCAGAACGAAATCGGTGAAGTCGTTTCCGAGATTTGCGAGAACAAACGCACAGACAAACAGACAAAAATTCTAACAACTGTTGTTTTGTGTTCTTTTGCATTAATAAATGCCCCTAATAATAGTTTTGTCTCACATATCGTTCATGTACAGAAAGCGATCAGTTAGAATTTTATTATATGTATAGAAGAACAACGGATAAACAACACAATATTATTTTATCAATTACACCTTTAGTTATCACGGAATAATCAATAATTATCACCGTTATCAATCCTCCACACCTTTGCTTCGCGATAACTTTCTGAACATGTTCAGTTGTGGTTTAAATGTAGTGTCTATGTAAGAAATATTATCTGTGTAGACCTCTTATACTGTTGTTTTTATGGGTGTGAATTAAGTATAGTTCTGAATTAAGTTTGTAAGAGCGGATTTGTAAGTATTTGTGCTCAGAATTCACCAGTTAATTAGTGTAAAAAAACATTATAAAAAAAATCTGTGGGTGGTTAAAAACTTGTTGTTCTGTTTGATTGATGCATAAGTATGAATGTTGATTTATTTAGATTGATTAAAGCATGTAAAATTTTAAGAATAATAATTATAGCGCACAATAATAATTATAACTATATTGTAGTATAATCGAATTATAGCGCGATATTTCATTCCAATTCTAAGCAGAATAAGTACAAATTTTCATGGAAGTCGGCTTTTTCATCTGCTTAGTATGCATCTTTCTAGAGCCAGTTATGACGTATTTATCGTGTTTCTCTTGCGGTATCGAATCGGTTCAAAAGCGGGGCACCACGTTTTTTTTTTATTGGAAACGTGTCGATAGTGCCTTTACTATTACGGCTGTACAAGGGTGGCGACCACCTACTATCGGGTGGCCCATCTGCTCGATTCTCAGCAGACTTAAAGAAAGGTGTGCTTAAGTGAGTTATGTCCTTGCCCTTGAATATGTGACGACTTTGATGAACTAAACACGCTACTGATACTGATTGTTTCAATAAATATCCTAGATTAAGTATTACCTATGTTTGTAATCTAAGTAATCACGTGAGTCATAAAGAGAAAAATTTAGAGAAATAGGTGTACTCACCGTAGCCAGTCAATATATTTATGGTAATTACGTATTTATTAAAAAAAAATGTGTACAAACAGAAAAGTGATACACACAATCGTGAAACAAGAAATAGGCATAATTTGGTTACGTCTTTATATCGTCTGCAATAGGTTAATTTTATGGGGTTTGGAGTTCGTTTACAATAAGATTCCAAAGTTGATACGTGAGTTCCCCATTGGAACTTTTAAGCGACGCGTTAAAATACAACTTATGGATATAGGATGTTATAGTATAGTTGAATATATTAATGACAAGGACGCCTGGCAATAACAGCATCGAAACCAGTTCCGCGCAGGGTTAAACTTACTTTGTAATTACCATGTGTTTTAAAAGATGTGCTGAGATCTTTCTTTCGCCGTTTCTTCTTCTCAATGTTAAATCACCTTTTCAAAACGGTAGTAGAAGTAAAAAAGTCGAGCAAAATTGTATGTACGGAATACCCACATGATTAAATGATTTTGAATTTGAAGTTAAGCTACATTATTGTGTTCGTCATTTATGAGTATGCTAAATGATCAGTCATGAAATTAAGTTCTGATTCATTACCAACAAGTAACAAGTAGTCATGAAACATTATTAACATCATTATCGATTTGATAAGATATCCATAAGGACAATTATCAATGGATCGCGTTGGACACAGTCCACTGCTGAAATTCATCGTTGTCGACAAAAATATGTGAGTATTCTTCAAATAAGATCCTTGGGAGTAATCAAAATTTAATTATGCCTTCACAAATAGATATACGGATACCGAAAATTAACTTCTAACCAAGTGTAAACGTTTTTAAATGATTATATTAGTGATAATAAGTCCAATAAATATATGTTCAATGATAATAAAACAATTTTCTTTCCCTATTGTTTTCATTTGTCAAAATCTATTTATTTTTCTATTCATAGACTAATTAAACGCAATGGTAAAGTAGATGTAGTAATTTTTTAGTTCAAACTTTCGAACTTGATAGTGCAGTATCTGTGGCAAGCTGATTTAGTAGTAGTGATGTCATTAATTTTTTTAATATTTTGTGCTAAAGTTTTTTTTGTTCCGGTAACATACAATTTAAACGTTAGGTTAAATTACTTTATCGATTCGACTAAAAGGTTTTGCTTCTAATATTCCACAATGCAACAATAGGTCATTACAGCCCATAATTCTTTCACTGTCTCCTCTCAATAAATGTTGGAGTCCCCATAACATACCATTCGAAGTTAATGTTGATTAAAGTACTTGAAACACTTTCAGTATGAATATTAATACACGAAGTTTTCTTTCGTGTAAGTGATAATTCATTTCTCGAATATGTAAGGTTCGTTAAATTTGAAAAGGCACTATAAGTTTGAAATCTAGACCACTCGAAATTTAAGACATTTCATAAAAAATGTGCCGTTAACGATTAGTAGAATTAGTTGTCGTACTTACTCAAATTTTTCATAATAGATTAATTTTAACCCTGTAAGCCCAGGTCTAATTGAATCCTTTGTTCGTTTCAAGCGTTTTCCCTCGCCTTAGAATTCCAATTTTCTTCCCCTTGTGTTATTATACTAAATTATTACTTTAAATACTATCTTTATTACACAGCCTGGCGTGTTTTTAGTAAAAAAGCATCGTCATGAAAGTATCAGTACTTATTAGCATCTTGTCTTTGAATGCCATCCTTCAATATTTTTCTTCAATATTTTCAGCAGACCAACCATGTCAGAGCCGGTTTTTAAAACGCAAATCGACTTGGATGATTCAAATATTACATGTACTGTGCCAGAAAAACAAAAGCTTCGAGAACCTACGACCGATAAAAACTTAACAGAATCGCATACTACTGAAACTGTGACTGACTTTGTTAAAGAGCCTTCTGAAGATGACGCAAAAAATTACACAATATTAAAACATCACAAAGAGATAATGGCAAAAGATGAAAAGACAGATTTAGTTACGGAAGATTCTAAAGAAGATTTCGTTCTAACACCGGTGGTGACAGTTACTAAAGAAGAAGTGGCTTTCACGAAAGGCGACTTGAAACTGCAAAGAGTATCCGTCACAGAAGACATCTCGGTAAGGTTCCAGCATCTATTCAGGAAACAAACACTTCCTGGGAAGACAGTGATCACCCAAATGCAGAAATTTGAATATAAATACTAAATAATAAAAAGTAATGGTGTATTTTTGAAATTTTATTTGTTTTATAACAGTGCAAGTAAATTTAATTTGGAAAGATGTTTTCTCTGTCCTATTTTGGACTATATAGCTAGGATGTCCTCATTGCAGTTACCATATATAACCATACCATAATTCTGGGAAGATTACTGGGAACAGTTTCTGTTTAGATATGGAGAATGATAATATGTAGCCATAAATATAAACAGGACTGTCCTAAGTGTAAACCATTTTAATATAGAAGTTATTTGCTTAACTACTAACGATCCATGCTACACTCAAAATCAGTAACATTTTTACTGCAAATATGTCTTAATCTGTTTATATAGTCATGTCATTTTATTGCACATGCTTTCCTCAATCATTTGTTAAATTTGCTGCAGCTGTCAAACATCGTAGCTTTTACCAAATTAAAATTTATGGAATTTTTAAATATGGAATCATTAAAACCCAATGCTGGGTTCAAGTTTCATTACAAAATAACTAACCAATCACACTGACCAGTAACAGATTAGCAGACTTTACATATCTTTGAAAACATTATGGCAAACTCACAGGTCTTCTTACCATAATTTCGCTGAATCATATGATTTAGACTTGCAACCAAGTTTTGATTATATCCTTAAAAGTAAATAATGTGGTTCAAGCCATATTTGATCAAAACGATCGTGAATTACAACGACAGGATTTTGTAATCATGACTGGACGTTTTCTAATGTCACAGTAGTTAACTACCCGTGAGACATGACGATACGAAATCCAGTCAGATACACATTAGTTTCTTATTGAACACCTAATGTAATATTGCTATACATATAACACGAAATTTACTTGTAGGTTATTAGTACAACCCATGTTCTTTATTAATAGCTCTTTAATTAAATTTTTACGAGCAGACCGATCACTAGATAATAGATAAGCATCATTGCCCATGCATATCGGCGACAATAAAGCCATCACGAATAGCTTCCCAACAAAGGCAGATTCGGCAGACCCACATATGACTGGCTCCCGGACATTGCATGCAAAATCAAAAATCACTTCACGCTTGATGATAACGGGTGGGTGGTAGCTAACCTGGTAGGTAAAAAACCCTAGCACTTTAAAAAAGGACACGCTGCATTATAGAAGACTGTTGTTTGTCCAGTTTCATTTAGATATTCGTTGATTCTTTTGTGAAGAATGTTTCTGAAAACAATATTGTATTTCGCCTGGAATCTTCAATATATATTGAGAGAAATTCAAAATCTCAATAACAAATGGGGGATTTAATCGCCAAACTTCAGAAGATTCAACACAATATATTTTTTATACCAGGGTACAAAAACCACGACAGCAATCGAGGACGGAACTGTTATAGACGATGGCAAACCTGAAGTAAGGACTGAAGTTATCAGCGTGCAGCAAATCAGAAAGGAGACACAGACCACCGGTAACATCTTTTCCATTCAAATATGAAAAGTAGCATTCACCTGTTCACATCAGAATTGAATGAATTATTATTATTTCTAGTGTCAGTTCTCGAACTACCGTCGAATGTACTTCATAATTACTAATAAACTGTTATACGAGTCAGTTTTAAATGACCAGAGAAGCCCGTGAACAACATCAATACCTAACATTAACACTACCACAGCACTAAGCATTTGTAATTATAGTTACAATATTTTTTTATTGTTTAACTTTTATGGTATTTGCGAAAAATATTACAACAAAAAAAATTTGTCCAAACTAAAACAACACATCGAATACCAATCACCTCCAATATAATTATTAAAATAGACGATTGGAAGTGATTTTAATGATACACCACACAATTTTACATGTATAATTAAGGAAATATTATATTACATTACATATATATTGTACCATACAAAATATAATCCATTTGAATTTCAGATAAAAAACAAATCGAAAACAGAAAACCCAAAACAAGGATACCTACGCTAAAATTCAGAGAGGCAGTGAACCGATTGAAGCAAGATAGAACGAATTTCGAAGACAAGAAAGAACCAGAGGTAAACAAACATCTTACTTCATGTTTTGAAAAATATTTTCTTAACGTAATATATACGTACTACTATAAAACAATATTCTTCTTAATTGTTAAATGGATATATAACTTAATTATAATAACATAGAATGAAGAATGTCTTTATAATTAATTATTGCGTTGATTACCGATACTCTATAGAACATTCCATTTAATCTAAGCAAATTAATTCTACATTCCAGATCCGACAACAAGCATCCCCGCGATCCGCAATACCGAAATTAAAAGATATTAAAACCCCAGCGCCTCTCGTTTCCACACCACATAAAGAAACAATTGAGGCACTACCTCGACTAAGCGATGAATTTGACAAGCTATACGAAGAAATAGCTGAAGATCAAGACTCACTCGATAATTTATCAATAAGTAGTAAAATAGATGATCCAGTGAAATTAGACAATACATTTGAAGAAATAATACATGCATATGAAGAGAATACGATACAGCCGATTAATATAGAAAAAGTGAGACAAAGTAAAATACCGCTCCTTAAACGTAGAAGTGAACATGAAATAGAACTGCCTACAGAGTCTAGTTCTTTGTTCAAAGAAAGTGTCTGTGGTGATTTAAGCAAAATAAAATCAGTCTCTCTTAATAAAAAACCCATCAGAAGTACTTCGATTGTAAAAAAAATAGCAGAAATAAAATCTGAGAAAAAATCCTTTACAGATAATGTTGAAAAAATTATGACAGTAACTGTTGCTGCCGAAGAAGAAAGTAATATTAGTATGGAACCCGATGTAAAAATCATTAACAATGAAGAAGTGAAAGAAGAACTAGGATTAAATAAATTACCAAAAATAAATGATAATAAAGAAAATGTTACTACTACTACTCATAGTACTACATCTGGAGAAATCGAAACTCGTAGGCCTATTTTAGAGCATACCAATGAAAATATTAAATCTAAAATTAAAAATGATATTGATAATGCGACCATTTATAACGCTAAATTAGTTGAAAAATATGAAGAACAACATATTTCAACACAAAAAGAAGAAAAACAATTTAATACAGTAACTTCAGCCGAAAATAACACAGAAGAAGTGCGCAAGGACTCTTTGAATAATTTTAATACATTAGAACACGTTGAAAAAAGTAATGTTAAAGATATATTGCCAGAAAATAAAAATGAAGAAGACATACTTATACTTAAAGGTAAAGTCAATAGAATAATCGAACGAATGGATTCCCAAGAAACAGACGTAAAGCAATCTAAAAAAGAGTTTAAATCTGAAACTCCTAAAGAAAAATCTGTCATGTCCAAGATTGCCATATTTGAGGTAGGATACTTATCTCAATGTATTTTTTTAAACGATTTTCATGAACATTTATATGCAGTGCTTACATGTATCGTATTTTACTGATAACAAAAACGTTATAAATGTAGTTTTTACTAATATTGATAGTGTAAATGGGTCGAAAGCATACATAAAATATTTTATTTTTAATTTTAGGGTAGGTAGGGTTTTCTCTCGATGTAGAGATCAAAATATATTTTTATCGAATTATTGTCTGTCTATGCACAGATTAAATGGAAACTACTGAATATATTTAGTTAATACTCAGCACATTAATAAATGTAGAAAAGTACCCATCCTCGCGGAATAGTCGATAAAAAATAGTATTTCCATTCTGTTAAAAGTGTAGTTCAAAGTTTTGATTACTTTTTTATAGCTTTTTCTACAAACTAACATTTTTCTTATTCATATAACTAGAAAATCCGCATCTTATAACAATAAAAAAGTAAGTAAGGATGGGTGGTTAGAAAGAAATATAATTTTTAACTGTTTTTCATTTTTTGCGTAATGTTAGAGAAATGTTTTGAATCCCTATTATTAAAACCTAAATGTTTATTACAGAATTCCAAACCAACTGATGTTACTCCAGCAGCCAAGAAGCCCTACAATAATCAAATATCATATATTAAACCGCCCAAATATATCGAAAGTAAACGTGATTCATCCTATGATAGACCTAAAATAATACATGAACTCTTGAAAGCTATACCTGTAACTAGTATTGATGAAAATAACGACAACAATATCAATAAAATGAATACAAATAACAGTAATAATAATGCTTCAACAACAAAAACTGATCCAAAGGATAAAGAATATAAGATGCACATAGAAATAATTGATAAACAGCCACAAATGGCCATTCAATCCATTGAACCTGTAGAAGTTAAAGTACACAATACTGGTGAAAATATCAATGCAGTAATTAATTCAAATACTCAGAAACTGTTTATCAATCCACATACCGCAACTCAGATTATTCCTACGGATCATGAACACATATTTAATATTCAAATAATTGACGTGCAACCTAAAGTACCAGTTCAGTCACCTCAAGAAGACGATGCGGTATTTCCGTTGAAGGGTGAGCTTAAAAATATTGAAAATAAGGAGCCATTACCGACAGACGTTGAAAAAATTGATTTAAGACCAGACCTAATTGAATATGAAGTAAAATCTATTTACAATAACCAAAGTCATATTGATGATAATCAAAATCCTAATTTAAACATGAATGGCAGTAAACGCAGTAATGAAGAACTAAATACAACACCAATATTTATCGAAACTGATGTTGACTCGAAAGCGCAATCGAACACTGTTCAGGACAACCATTATATTACCGCATCTTATGAGGAGTACAATGTAAATAAACTTATAACCACTCATGGCAGGCCTGAAATTACACCCAATATTATTAAAGAAGAAGTTAAGTTTGAACGTATGAATGTAGATAACAAAATAAGAATTAAAGAAAACGAAATATTTTACAAGAACACATATAAAGATCAGGGGCAATTAAGAATTCATTCCTATAGAAACAATGCAGTAGATGAGAAAAGAAAAACTAATTCAGTAGAAATACTAGACTATGACGTTATATTTAAGGGTCGAGTTAAAAATATGATAGTGAGAATGAAATCCTTGGATAGATTAGATACAGAGAAGAAAGAAATAATCAATATTAAAGAACGACCGAGGAAGAAATCTGTGTCAGAAAAGATTGCGTTATTTGAGGTAAGTCTCTATACATATTTAAAACAAAAAAAATGTTGAGATGACTACAGGATGTAAATAAATGGGATGTATCAGAATCAAAACTAAAAGAACTAAATAGTTGACCTAATTAAACTACTAACATTTGTCATTCTATATATTGTATTCTACTAAGAACAATCTTGAATTAATGCGTAAATATATGAAATTAGTATTAGGAGTACCTAAGTTTTAAAGATTAAAATTCGTACTAACCGTTACGCCGTAACTACATGAAATTAAATGTGATACACATTTAATTAACGTAATAAGAAAAATTGTAACCACCCAGTCCAATTAAAAATGTTTAATCAATACAAAATCCAATTAAAAATGTTTAAATTATTTTTAATCTGTACTATCTACTTATTAATAGATCTGCGGGTTCATAAAATTATTACCATATCAATGATTTTCAGGCGCATTTAATAGAGGGAAATTTATTTAAGTAGTAGTGTACTACTTATTATGTATATGTACTATATTCTGCTTTTCACACTATACCCAATTCTTGTAACAGCTATAAAAAATTATTTACAAGTATTTTCGCGGAAAAGTTTTAGTGCGTTATGTGTTATTTATAAGAAAACTACTTTTCCTCTTCTTTAAACAAAGATTACTCTCAAGAAAATAAAAATATGTAGTACTCGTAATACTAGTGATATAAGATCTAAAATATATTTCTAATACAGCGAAAATTGGAAAAACCATCAAGAAAAATTAAACGAGTAAATCTTGCAATTGTGTATCCATAACATCAAAATAAAGTCAGTACACAAACAAATATTTATGTAGCTATTGAATACTTGTCAATATATAAATTTATAACTAAATCAATGTAATTTATGTAAGTTACTACCAAAAAATATAGAAAATAATATATGTATATAATACCTATTGCTTGAATTTCTCTATATCACGTAAGAACTAAAAACGGCTGATGAATTTTTAACTACACTTGAGAAATATCCAGTAAAAAGGTAAATATATCATTAAGAAATACTGTTTTTGGTACACCGTTGTAGTTACACTGATTGCTTTCCTTAATTTGCAGTATAAGTCAGAAGATTATTAAAAAGATATACATAGAACTGGTAAATTTGGTGTTTGTAAAACAAAAATCTTAAAATATTTACAGAGTAAACAAATACCAATTAAATTAAATAAGAATGAACTTCCAAAAATCGCGCCGAAAGAAATTCCACAGCAGAGCTGTCTTAGCGAAGAAGAGTACGCGAAGGTGATCGAAGAACTATCCCTGGCTAAGACCAGGTACGGTGTTTTAGACCCGGGGAAAATGAAATACTTAGAGTTACGAGATGGTGGAAAAATGCCAGCGATAGGCATTGGAACAGCATCGGTGAGTAAATAACTTAATGTATGTACGATGTGTCCGGTAATGGCCTTTTTTTTCAAGGTGGGAAACCTTCAAAAGGTACCCGGTGCCGTGGGAGCGACTCCGGGTTATGTGGGATTTTTACCACACCGAAACCCCCATGTGGCCTTCCTCAGCGCTATGTACAGGACTCCGGGATCTCCGACAGAACTCAACCGGAGTCTTGAGCGCGTGCCCCGTCGGGCTCTACTCGTGATGAGCCTCCGCTCATTCTCCACCTTCTGATGTTTACGCCGATATGCGGTCACGTATATCGTCGTCCTTCCCGGGGTCGCTTACTGGACGGTTCGAGCTCCCACCCTAGCCGCCCACAACCCTGAAAGCCCACTTTTAGTCGCCTTTTACGACAGGCAGGAGATGCCGTAGCCCTTTTCTGGTCCCAAGCTACAGAGACAGTCCGGTCATAGCCTAGCGATAAATTAAGGTTACGAAATATACGTATATAATTTTATTTATTTATGAATAATTTAATAATAATAACATTAGACCAAAAAAATTATTTGCAATCTGTGGAAGATATGACGTGGCAACTAAGTCTCAATCTGTGCTAATGCACCAGGCTCCATATATATGTAAAGTTCATCATCATCAGAAGTAAAATTACTTAATATATATATATATATATGTATCAACATGTGTGCGCGTGCCGTGCGCATGCATACGTGCATGCGAGCATGGCGTGTGCATGTGTGAATGTGACATAAGTACTAAACCAACATAATATTTAGGGACACATTAATCACATATTCACATAATTAACTAATATATAACAATTTAATTATATGTCTAAATTTAATGCAATTTTTTACAATTAAAATAATCAAATCCATTGTATGTACATGATTTAATCTAGATAATGCTTGAAGTTTAATGAATGTAACGTAATTTATTGTAACTAAATTTTTATGATTTGTTGTAAATATGATATTTTAATGATTTGTTGTAAATGTTGACTAAGTATATAAACACAATACATAATGTTTGCATCTATAACTGTAGCGATATTTACCTTTTTTGTATTTTTATGTGTGTAAATGTCCTTAATATTAGTGTTAAAGAACAACGGTAACTACTTACATAAAGTAACGGATTAAATTAGACTTAGTTTCTGTACTAGCAACTTCTCAGTATATCAATATTTCATTTTCGTAAGTGACCTTGACAACGAAATTAATTCATCTATAATTTTTTTACATATAACTCTTTCGTGTTTCGGTCGCAATGTCCGAGAGCCAGTAATACGACGACGACGATCTGTCTTCCAACGCGCGTGGGGTGCGTGGGCATTTCGGGTCCCAAGAGTCACCCTTTTTACCCGGGCTGAAGCTCGGGAGAACAAGAGTCTCCCGGAGCCAGTAATAATGCAGGTCCCCTGCTTCCTTTTCGGTGGGCAACACTTTAGTGACGCCCTGGTGTTACTCGAGTCCATGGGCAACGTTGACAACATATAATCAGGTGGCTCGTCTGCTCGTTTGTCGACTAGTTACACAAATGAATCTACAGTTATAGATTCAGTCAGTGTTCGCGCGACAACCATACAATTTCATCTAAGCGGGAGGTGCAGAGCATGTGTTGATCAGTCGAGCCTAGCGAATAGCGCGTGTAACAAGCTCATACGTTCTCATCTTTGCCCTTACGAAATACAATTATTGCTTACGAACGATACAAACTGTATGCCCATTTTCTGCCAAAGAAAAATGTACGACTATGTTTTTTTTTAACTTCAGTTGGATCCTAAACTCACCCGATACGTAGTCCAAACGGCCATAGACTTGGGCTACAGAACCATAGACACGGCGTACATCTACGGCAATGAAAAAGAAGTCGGGGAAGCAATTCACGAGAAAATCAAGGATGGCACCGTTACGCGGTATGGTTAATTAAATTTCCAAACTAACCCAATACTCTGTAATAAACTTTTATTTCACTTTAAAGTTTTGAAATATTATAACAAACAAAATTGCAAGTACCTATATGTGTAAGCATATACATTTGTGTCGTCCGTTTGTTAAAAAAAATTAATCTGAGTAAAACAATAACACAAAGGATTTACAATATTTTTTCGGCTTCATTTTTATTTTTAGAATAATGATTTTTGTATACCGCTCCGTTGTCGCTGCGAAACAATGAACATTTTAATACATTTGCCAAAAAAATCAAGGGCGTCGATTCGATTCGAACTGCACAATATATGTATGTATCTACTTTAATGGTCATGTCGGCTGAGGCAGGTCTGGGTGAACATTCATTTGACATTCATAAACAAAATACCAAATACGTATGATCATATAACTATTTACACGCAGGTCGGAGTTGTTTATCATATCGAAGCTCTGGAGTACCTTCCACCGCCAGGATTTGGTGCATGGCGCCTGCCGCGCCTCCTTGGATGCCATGGGGTTGGATTACTTTGACCTATACCTCATTCACAACCCCATGTCCTTTAAGGTAATTGTAATGACCTTGAAGTGTACGAACTTATAAGAGGAATGGTACCTCGGTCAATATCTCATAGCTGATAAATGTATAACGTATATGACAGTAAAACAGAACAGTATAAGTGTTCCTCCATTGTTGCTGGCGACTCACTTCATGTTGTTTGAGGATTTTTTTACAAAGCAAACGCCACTATTAGGTTTTTATCGAAAAGCAAAATGTACTGAAACCACTGAACTCGGTGATTGGCTACTACAATGCTTTGAATAGGACAGTAGTGAGGTCACTGTAAGTTGGTTAGTTCTCGATGGATTACGTTAGACAATATCAGTTGGTAACCATGTGGTGATTTTGAAAGGAAGGTGGTTACCTGCTAAGCACAAAACCTTACCTACCACTATGCATAGGCACCGTTGAAATTCAGGTAATCAATGCAGAGTTCGATATCGTAAAAGTAAGGAACCCACTACACGATTCTCTTCTCGTAGCTGGAAAAGACTTTAGCATACTTCGACACCCTGTTCCAAAGTAGATTGACGGAGAATAAAGTGACCAACCCTACAACCCAAGTATCATAGTTATGTATACTTTCCAAATGCTTTTGACAAACTTAGCAAATATTATGTAATTAATTTGTTATATTTTAAAATACCCTAACACATTCACAATATAGGAAGGTGGTGACCCCATCCCAAAGATCGCGAGCGTAATCCAATTCTCCGAGCACGACTACCTTGATGCGTGGTTTGGAGTAGAGAAACTGGTCCAGGACGGACTGGTGAGGCGAGGGGGCGTCAGCAACTTTAACTCACAGCAGGTCGACCGGGTGGTGGAGAAGGGGAAGATTAAACCGGTTATTAACCAGGTAGGGTAAGCCGGTTATCAATCAGCAGCATAAGCAGATTTTTAATTAAATAAACATGAGGAGACAATTATTGATTAGACCATGATAAGCAGATTATTAATTAGGTACCCATCGGTTATTGCTTAGGTAAAAAAGCCAATTGTTAATTTAAAATTTAAAACGATAAACCAGTTATAAATTATGTAGAATATGCTCATTTGTCTCGCTAAAACTGGAGAATAGCTGGGCCGATTTACCTAATTTTGATACATTTGTGGAAGTTCAGAGAAGGTTTAAACGGTGAGAAACAAATAATAAGGAACAGAAAATCATCGGAAAATACTGAAAACGACAATTTAATTTTCCAATAATAAATTGTCACTTGGTTGTCAAATATTTATAGGTGCGTTCAGAAATTCGTCTGTTTTATAACTGTAGTATTTGGTCCGATCTCTTTGGTCTGTTTTGTTGGAAGATAAAACAGTTCTGTTTCAGAAATAAAAAAAAAGTGTAATAGTGTCAGTTGGTTTTCGAAAAAAGAAAATAAATAAATAAATTTCAAGACGATTATAAAAATTTATAAGTTTGTCAGTGCGAGAGAACTTGATTTACAGTTATTGTTTCAAAATGCCAAGGAAAAGACAACCTGACTTAGGTCATCGAAGTCATTCAAATGTGCGACGAGCTACCTCATGTGCAAATCGCATTGACAATCAGCGACACAAATAATGATAACTTTCGTGTTAATATGGCAGATTTACGTTCCACAGGGAATAATAATGAAGTACATAGGCTTAGAATGGAACGAGTTCGGACACACCAAACACAACAACAGCGAGCACGACACAATGAAATACAGCGATTCCGCAGACGCAGTGTTCCTGTAAACTGAATAGCATTCCACTACGACCCAGAAGTAAATTATTGTACCGACCAATCGGGAACAATCATGCATCATCGAAATCGTTTCGACGTCAGAAACAAGGAACTACTACAGTTGCTCGAGAACGATTCACATTGGGATAATACGCTTAAGGATTCCGTCATAACTTCATCGTCACATCAAATTCTCATAATGTTTGCGATTATAATATCGACATGTTTCCCCTCGAATTCGGAAGATTTGTGGATGAAATATAGCGATGACATGTCTGAGGATGTGTTGCACCGTGTACGTCGTGAAACTTTGAATGCTACACTACAACGAACAACAGACAAAAAATATAGTACATCAGAAAGCATTAAATTGATCGAGTGTATAACTATGGTTCATTTAATGTAGATAAAAATTTTGTATTAAGTCTTGACAATATTTTTCACAAATATATGTATGTAGGTGATAAGAAGTTCACCGGGTCATCTATGTAGTTGTGACATAAAAATATAACTCGTTAATGAATAAAGCTGTTAAAGACTGTTAGTGACACTCGAAAATCTTTGTTTTTCTTTGCTTTGGTTGTGGTTGTTTGTGTGTGTAGTGTACAACGAAATGATAATAACTGTCATTGTCATTAACTTTATAAATAATAATCAATTGCCGCATGTGTGAAAAATCTCGATTCGAGAACGGCCCGACCTATTTGACTGATTTTTTTTTTAGTGTGTTCGTCATTGTCAGGTAAAGGTGTGGATGAAATAAAAAATACATACACGCATAAATAAAACCCCTTCATCGATAGGCGATTAAAATATTGGAACGTCCTCCGAAAAAACAAGGCTGGTTATTTTAATTTCGAAATAGTTATTTAAATAAATTTCATAATGTTAATACGTACTGTTATGACTCCTATTACAACGCTAATTATGTTTAGACCAGCTTATCGTAATATAGTATTTTCCTTCTCTAAAAGTACATAATTTCTTTTATATTTTATATTCCCTTTAAGTTAGTTAGATCTTGGACACCGTCGCGCACAGTACCCTATAAGTTGAGAAAACTAAGCCTTACATTGTAATTAACATTTGTGCTGTAATGTGTATTAAATAAATTTATTTAGTGGTGAAAAGGAGTTTTTTTTACTATCGGAGAAGACCGTGTAACAGTATGTAATCGAACATTAAATTTAGAAAATTAAATGAAGCAAGCCCAATAAAATGTAATGAGATGTATTTTGACAAAATTGCGCGGTGCAAGTAGTTCATTGGAATTCTCCTTTTGATCATACATTTTTGTTGCTAACGATATAAGTAACAACAGCATGTTCCTGTTACAGGTGGAATGTCACCCATATCTAAGCCAGCATCGCCTGGGTGATTTTTGCCAAGCACGCAACGTGAAGCTATGTTGCTTTGGCGTGCTGGGTTCGAAAGGTACACCTCAAGAGCACAAAAGCGCGCTACCGCCTCCGATTGATGATCCCCTGATCCGTGTGATGGCTGCTGGCTTAGATGTCAGCCCCGCTTCGTTGCTCATTAGGTCAGTTCTTCTTAATTAAATTATTCTCAGCCTAACGAACTCTCATAAATCCGACCTAATTCGACTCGATTTAAATTCACACCTAATACATTGATGCAATCGTTATTCTGGTGTTATCTATGGTTAATGTGACCATTATGGGTTCAATTTACTATTGTTACTGTCAATGTTTTAATCAATTGATTATGAAAAAAGCGTTGCGAATAAACGCATTGTAAAATCATACACGTCATTAGCACTGTAAATATATATTTTGTAACAATATTATTTATGAAACAGACATACTAAAATAACTATGCATAGACAGTGTCTAGTTTCGTAGCACATAAATGGTAATACACCAAGGTCTAAAGCTCACAAATAGGAGCGTGCTCGCAAAATTAATATATCGATTTAGTATATGTGGAGGATAAGAAACGGTGACATGAAAAATCGTACCTAGTCACACCGTATATAGCAGACATTGCAATATATTGCTTTTTTTTGTATTTAGCTGTATTGGGGCAGCTTAGAATCCTCCCCCAATCCCATGCTGGCAGAACAGGGTATCGTAAGAGGCGACAGAAGCCTGCTTGCTTGATGGTAGGGCTTCGCGTATGGATTATATTATCAGTATTATTATCATCTTTCCGTGAAGCCTGCCTGGCTAGCTACCACCCTCCTGCTTAAGTCAGCGGCCAAGCGACTCGTCGTATTCCGGCTGGGGGCTTGAGAGCCAGTATTTGCTTTCTAACTTTCTTCTCATTTTCTGACCGACAATGCAACAGTTATACCTTTGGTCTTGCTGATGTCCATGGGCGACGGTGACCACTTATCATCAGGTGGCTCGTCTGCTCGTTTGTCGGCTATTAATATAAAAAAAAGCTAGAAGTATTGTCTGCTGGTCGACCAGAACAGAACATGAACAAGCAGAATAACTAGAGATCGAAAATTATATAATATAGGGTAAGGTACTCATATAAAGAGATATACCTCGATAGATAAATAATATTTATATAAGATTCTATGATATACAGTAAGGTCTTTAAAATGTTTAATCATAGGTAATACCAAAGTTTATAATTAACGATAATCGAGATCCATTAACTCTATATCTATGTATACTGGAACTTTATAATAAAGTACTTATTACTATAAAAATCTTTTCCAGCTACCAACTAGCACTGGAACGCAGTGTCATCGTAAAGGCGTCTAGCGCTGCGCACCTTTGGGACAACCTACAGGCGTTATCCTTCAAGCCCAGCGCAGCCGATGTGTCGGCCCTGCACGCTCTCAATAGGAACAAACGCATCTTCACTTTCAAGGGGTACTGTTAAATTTTTGGTATCAAATAACAGATGGCGTTGGTAACTTACTAGGCTATAACTTTTTTGACCGTTATTTTTTTTTACAGTATGGGCGATACTCACAGGCACTACCCGTTCAACATTCCATATTGAATAATTCATATAAATATAACGTATTATTTTACTTTGAGTTGCATGTGGAATTGCTTACTATGGTTACCAACAGAACGTACTCGTAGTTAGAATCTAATTTAGAAAATTATACTTAGTTAAAAAAATACCAGTAATGTATTTAAACGCATACATAATATTAAATACAATAGATGGTCCGACCACTCGATTGTTTTATTGATATAATATAAAAGATTTCTCCATATTTTGAAATAAAAATAACATTTTCTTGAATACATAGGTATTGATCTTTGAGGTATTTTTTCTATTCACCCCATTTCAGTATATATATTTTTAATTACCTATAATATTATAATTATTTTCTTATAACCTATCAATTATTGTTTCAAATTAAGTCATATAAATTGAACAATAGCTAATAATTATTCAGAAACGTCATGTTAGATGCAATGTTGCATTCAGATGTTACAAAAAAAATTAATCTTTTTTAAGGTATACCTGAGTTTATTTAAGGTATTTTTAAAATTGTTTATTTTTTGTGAAACATTTATATATTCCCAGCTTTGACTTTTACTTGAATATATATCCTTCAAACATAAAACAGATCAAGTGCATATTTGACTTTTAAAATCCATTCACATGACCCTAACTTATATTTCTTCTATTTCCATGTTTTTAATTGTGAGTCGCTCGTGTTGCTTTAGTGATATCATAAATAAAATTGGAAACAGAATATTTAATGATTATAGTCGAACTTTTACCACTATATGAAAACTAGTTATAATAAAATATTGCAAATGTCCAGAATTGTAAATTACAATTGTATCATGAAGTGTGATTTTTACGATCAATCATTTTGTATAATGTAAGTAGATAATAATAATTAATGCATATCATAGATTTATTTTATTTCATTATAATCCACCTTCTAATACATACTTAATTAACTCGAGAACATAAAAAATATAGAACTCATAGAAATCTTTTTCTCGTTAGAATCCACTTTGTTATAATCAGTATCTAATTAATCAAATCCAGACATTAACAATTTTGAGTAAATCCGTGATCTAGACCCACTAGAGGAGAGGCTCTAATAATTCCTTACAACAGCTCAATATCAGGTTACACAAGATAGTTCAATAAAAATATACTTAAACAGATGATTAAATTATTTTCTTTTACGTGGCATTTTTATATTTTCGTGATCATTTTATAACTTACATAACCGATTCTTTTGGTTAAAAAAAAAAACAATTATTATATTCTATAAAAAATAAATTATTTTTTATACGGCCCCTCCTACCCGCGGACTAAGATTGAAAATGCAAATACTAATATGCAAATAGGCCATGTGACGACATGTGGGACCCATGGCAGCACCAAAGTCATCACTAACAAGTAAGGAAGTGTGGAAATCGGTTCTCCGAAAAAAAAAGGACCTAAAGGACATATTAGCACAGCGTAGTCCGTTATGCAGTATGATACACCACAAGCAAGGAATTGGCTTGGGCCCAAGAATACCTGCGACCAATTACACCTACAAATGAAATACAATAAAATGCCACGTTTATTACTATTGACACAGATTAATACATTTACACAGCGCAGAGTAAATCATACATCAGTATCATCAAAAGGGGGCTCGAAGATGTTTCTTCACCAGGTAAGCAAGATCTCCAATTGATGTGACATTCATATTTATTGAATGACCTAACAAATATTTATCCTTAACGTATTGCTTTCTTCAGTAGCCCTGAAAATATCAAAATATTACATAATTTACATACTGACTGGTCTTAAATAGGGAGAACTTAAAAAAAGTTTAATTTCATGTCAATACATAGCATACTGTGTAATATTTCGAAATCGACCTATCATTATTTTGATAAGTAATACTCACTTGGTATACCTGTCATAGGCTTCTGAAGACTTCTCTGGCTATTTCTAGATGAATTCTGAGAATTTGTATTTAAGCTGGAATGAATTTTTCCTGAAAATAAATAGAAATCAAAAGTAAATTTTGTTCACACTTCTTAGTGACTTTAATTTTAAGTTTAGCTCATATAAATGGCAAAAATAATCACAGGCTAAAAAAATTTAGCTTCAGTTAGGCTAAATGTAACTAGTTCTTGGACACTACAACCAAAACCCATGAATAATTCCACACCCACCCCACAGAGCTTCCATATAACAAATAAGAATTTGCCATTAAACCTAGTTACTCAAAGAACGCGCATGGTAGTGCTATATGAAACAACAGAAATCGTCGGTCAAATATAGTAAGCACATGTGTTCATCCTAGCATGACCATAGGTGGTGCCAGAACTCTCGTAACACTTAAGATTATGTTGTACTTTTGTCATTTGTAAATCTCTTTATACCACATCAATTGCGTGTAAAGGAAAAACATGTTGGGCTTTCAAAATTCTCATAGTATTTAGAGCCACTCTCTATAACATGCATAACTCGTACTGCTGGTTAAAAGCTACTTTCTTTTGTAAACTTACTTATACTTACTTATCTTTGGTAAGTGAGATCACATCAGAGAGATAGCCAAAAACACTGTAATAGCTACCATACCATGATCTTTAAACCTGTATTAAGGGTTACATAAGTTATTGGAACCGTCTGTTAGTGAACAAGCAGTATCTACCCTTATTCAATTGCATGTATCACAAAATTAAAGCGTCAATAGTGAGAGTATACCACCAGACACCCAGGGGTATATACAGATAGAAAGATTGAATACAAACTATACTTACTTGGACTAATTCTCAATGGATTCTTCTTAACAATTTTTTCACGAACTGACATCAATTTTTGTGGTATCTTTGTCAATTTATTATTTTTATCAAATTTGTCATTCCGTATATCATGCTCACTCTGTTTGTTCTTTGTCATTTTAAGCTTATTTACTGATATTTTATTTCTAGGATTTAATAGATTAATTTTGTTTTTCAGTATTGGACTCTTATTTTGCCTTAGATTTTTGCTATTGATGATATTTTTAATAACATTTGAAGCTTTATTTTTCACATTTAAATTGGATTCCAAGAGTTTACTTTTAGCATCATTCATATTTAAAGATAGTTTAATAGTCATATTTTTCTGTTTTTCTAAATTACGAATAGTGTTTTCATTGTTTTCCACGCATTTTTTCTCCGTAAAATTTGTAGGCAAATTCTTATTTACATTAGCAATATTTTTAATAGCCATTTTGTTGAAATTATCTGTGTTATTTTCTTCAAGTATAGGAATGTTGAAATTTTCATTGCCTGTATTTTTAGATGTTGCATTTATATTTTTCTCTACCAATTTTATGTGAGTGCCATCATTTTTCATTTCTTTCAGTGCGGAATCACGTTTATTCACTACTTTCTCTCTATCAAGATATGATGTGACTTTTTTGTGATTTAATGCAGAGTTTGCAGGGTTTTCTTTAGGAATTCGTTTCGTGTTTTCTTTTTCAGATACCTGCTTATTCGAGTTTTTTGACAAGTTATCTTTTTTCATATGTTCTTTGATACTACTTTTAACAGAAGTTAATGTACTTTGCATATATTTCTCGCTTAAAGTGATTTTAAGATGTTTTTCATAAGAATCATTCACATTTTTTATTACAGTAGTATTGTTGTCTGTATCAATTTTTTTTAACGTTGATGCTATAGGATCTGTAGTTTTGGACTTCTCCGTAGATTTAGCTGTATTTACACTTTTCTTATAGATATTGTTATCTGTATTCAAATCATCAACTATCTTAGTAACTTTTTCTTTCGCATTATTCGTTAATTTATTTTTAGGATTACTTTGCTTATGAGAAACTGTGGCAAATGTATTAAAATTATCATCTTTATGTGTTTGGCTGCTAGAGACTTTAATTTTTCGTGGTTTTTCTTTATTTTTTGAACACAGAACATTCTGGATCTTTGAAGACGAAATTTTCGATACTCTAGGACTAGTTTCTTCTGTATTTTTGGCAACTTTATTTAATTTTGAATTCTTATTATTACTAATTTTATTCAAATCTTTTGCTGTGTTCTGATCTGTTGCATTATCAGAAATTTTGTTTGTTTTCTTAATATTGCTAAGTTTATTACTATTCTCTGTATTAGCAAAGTTATTTTCATTAATAGACTTGCGTCTCTGATTTTGTTTATCAACATTTTCCTTACTAGCAAAACTTTCTCTAACAGTTCTTAAATTATCTGAACCGTCTTCCGTATTGATACCAGTATTTTGAACATTATCCATTTTATTACTGCCAACATTGATTTTAATATTACCAGCTTTATTGTCTGATCCTTTATTTGGTATAACAATATTTTCTTTATCAGCATCTTTAGTTTTGGCATTATTATTTCTCACAACATTATCTTTATTTGATTTTTTTATTTTAGCAGCATTTTTTGTGACTTCTTTATCTAAATTTGTGGCAATATCATTGTTGGCTCTAACATCACTAGTCTTATTATCTGTTAAATTTTTCGCAACAGTAACTTCCCTGTCAACTTTATTGTTGGTATTGACATTACTCTTTTTTATTAAATTATCTTGACTAAGCTTTACTTTTTTAGCCTCATCGGCTCCATCATCTTTAGAAGGTCTTTTGACAGTTTTATGGTCCTTTTTAACATTGGAACTATTTTCTTTGGCTTTTGGTTTAGTTTTCTTAGGCAGACTTTTCGGAGGAGCCATTATTTCACGATCCTTTTTCTTCTTATTAGCAGGTTCAACAATTTCCTCGTCCAAACGACTTTTTCTTAAGTTATCAGAATCAATATCAGACTCCAAACTTTCATACAGCTCTTGAGCAGGATCTGTAAAGTGATACAAAGATTATAATACGCTGGCTAATAGTGTCGGTGTGGCCAATATTATATACTTCGTCTTTTATTAACTACTCTAGTAAATTGCAAGGAACAGAAGTATTTACAGTGTGACATAGTATTGGGTTCTTCCTCGAACAAGGAGCCCTGTACAGTCCAGAGAGAAAATTGGAAAAAGTGCGCAACCATGCCAACGCAGATTGATGCATATATTGTTATTTTTGTTATAAAAGGCATTCTTGAATCATTTGGCATTTGGTCATTCATCAACTGGAGAGCACTCCCGATGCTACTAATCCTTCTAATCAATGAGCAATGAGTGGGCGACCCGATGTTAAGCGGTACTGCCGTTCATGATCATTAGTCAAGGCAATTGCACAGGTCGGCAAAAGACCCGGTAGCCCACTTATTGATGACACTGCAACGGAAACGCGTCAAAAACATTTCAAAATTGTTTATAGCCTCCTAGAACCAACTTTAGCTAAGGGACTTAGCTACCCAGGTGGATAAATCATACTTCATGCATTGATCGCTGCTCAGCAGGTTTTACCTCGTGTAGATAAGATTCGTTTATACTTAAAAGCAAATGTAGAACCTTACACATATAAAATGTCCATAGACCTGTGTCAATTGTACGTAATAAGTACTTTAAAGGGTTTACATTAAACAGATTTTAACTGTTATTTTGCAGCTATTACACCTTTCCAGAGCTACTCAGATGACGCCACTATTTAACTTATGGCGCACTTTAGGGTTTTGCAGCAGCAAGCGTTAGTGCACTACACCGGCCCAATTCAATTTAACGAGTAGGTTAGCAATTTAGTACGCCAATACCCTTTAAACCTATTGGGTAGTAATTAGGCCCTGTAATTAATAAATTTCGTGGCGTATACCGACAATGCATTAGAAACTTACGTTGCGCTTCTAGGCACGTGGTGATGATTTTACACATCAGTCGCGTTCGTTCATCAGTCTCGAGCGTAGGATCTGATAGCTCCCTGTGCGCTTGCGATATTATCTTCACATACATTTCATCTGTAATGCAATCATATACAATAAACAATTTGTATTCCTGTAAAGGATTTTTTTTTTTAATTAGTTTAAAGTAGAAAATTTAAATAACAACATATCTATGTGACTCACGTAATGAATCATTTCACATGATATACTGAATTTTTCATAAATTCCGTATTACTGAAACTAGCTTCGCAATAAGATTTGCGAGTATGACTGTTACAGCTAAAGAGGTTCTATCACATTTTTATAATACGGGTTCTTACGATATTATTTGCTGATACTTCGAGCTAATTGCATAAATCGTAACCCAGTTTGTCAGAGCCAACGGATCGACATAACGACATACAATATACTTATTATCTTTACCCATATTACACTAAAAATATGTACATATCCATGTTGATTTAACTATATGTTTTATGAATGTCTTTCACTTTCATGATACAAGTATTGTCAAGACATACATACCCATATACTCCAAATCAAATTTCATCCTGTGGTGGAAGGGTGCTACGGGTGACCATTTGTTTTCCAGCGTCCAATTCACCTCCAGAAGATTGGCACACTTTATTACGTAGCCGCCATTCGCCTACACATCATACCACTTGATTTATAAGCAGAATTAATTAAAATAGTAGTTATACGCCTGTACGAGTTAGGAAGTGTCCTGAAAACTGTGGTGTGACCAACGGCAGAGTACTAGATGGCGTTGAAACGACTTGGTTTTGTGAATTGCAAAAATTGGCCTCATATGTTATATGTCTTAACAGTTCTTCAAAACACCCCCATTATACAGACAGTAGAAAACGCATACTAAGGTGATTTACTAAAGGACATTTAAAAAATATTTAAATCTTCCATGCAGGAATATTCTCTTGTCTGTATCTATTCTGAGAGACCTAGAATGGGTTGTGATAATAATCAAAGGAAGTTGGTAACAGCTTAAAAGTAAAACTATTTATGATGTTGATATTGGGTATATGTTAATAATCAAACTGTCAATCAGAGAATTAGTATAGAACAAATTACATATCCTGGCACACTAATGCATACAAAGTGATGAATTGGATTTTTGAAGTTGAAACATATATTATTATATCTAAGGCTCGATTCTCACTGACACAATGTTGAAGCAAAGCTTTATATAACATATAGGTGAAGGGCATACCCAACATTATTCAGGTTATTTAATCATGATATTTGTAGCTAGATAGCACAATATGCTTTATATCAATTTTAAATTATTACTACTCAGTATCTCGTCTCACCATAGCTTCCATGAATAAGAAATTAGAATATTTTTCAGCTAATCTGGCAAGCGTCGTGCGACGAGAGCGGTGAGCGACGGCATAACTGCGGAGCACCTGAAATTATACAGCCGTCGTACATAATATGTGACTTGAAGTTCACAGATTCAGAAATACTGGGGTAGTTGGTAATCCAAATTCGGACTCAAATAAATGAATTCCTTTGATAAGTAAATTACATGCACTTGGATTTCTTGTATTGTAAGTTGTATAGACGTACACAAATAAAACCATAGCTATCCTAGAACTGAGACCAAACATTTATCTTTCATACAAATATTTGCCCCAGCCAGTAAACGAACCTGGAACCTCATTGCTCTAATAGTACCTCACATAGATTAATGATAGATTGAACCATTAGTGTACCTCCACAGCGTCGCTTGGCGTGTCAACACGTGGCAAGATGGAATTGGCCAGCTCATGTTCATGGGCAGCTTTCACTGGCGATACGCGTAGACCGCAATAGGAAGTCGATCCGAAAAGACGACTCTGGAAATAATTGGAGTTGAATTTACATTTTTTTTACATCAAATAAGTTAATGCTTGACAACAATCCCACCTGATGGTAAGGGGTGATGGAGTCTAAGATGTTGAACACAGTAACTTATAATAATAAACTATTCACTCTCCTCTTGAAGACTCCCACATCATAAATAGCCGGGAACACCGACGCAAGCAAGTTATTCCAAACTTTTACAGTGCGCAAGATGAATGAAGACGCAAAGCGCGTCGTCCCTGCAGGTGGTACGTTCACTACGTAAGGGTAGATCCCTGCAATAGGTCGAGTTGTCCGATAGAGGAACGGCGATGGGGAAATTAATTGGAACAAATACATGAAATAGAAGTTGTTCCAATAATAACTAAAGGTTGCACTCAGTTTGACTGTTTTCTAACTGTCATGTATTGAAATAAAGTTTAATTGTCAGCTTAATATAAATGTACTCAAAGGTAGATGAATAATTTATCAGTTTTGCTTATAACCTCAACTGTGTCATATCTTTTACTAAATCTATTTACTTGCTCAGTTCTTTATGGCGGACTTCATCAGTGGTAGTTCATTTATGCAGTATACCTCTACGAAATAAACAGATTTTGTATGGAGCCTGCTCAACTTACGCTGGAAACAGTGCTTTTCGGTTGCATCATTGCTATATTTGATATTATCAGTGTTCATTAACAAAATGGATTACAATGAGGAAGCTTTGTTATCAATAAGAAACTGTTTGTAAATGAAATAATAAAAAGGCTATTGCTCATTGTAGGGTATACAATCAACTAAAAGTGATTTATTGCTATCTTGTTATCATTAATAAACTAAAGCAGTTAATAATTAATTTCCAATACACACAAAATGTACTATAGGAGGCAGCTTTCAATCCCAAGTTACCCATGGAGTTGAACAACCTTAAATTACTAGGTTCTTAGTACAGAAATAATATATAACTCACAGGTTGATGTGCAAAGAAGGTAATACTGAATGGCACTAAATCCACCCTGCAGTCTGCAGTCACCTCTCGCCAAGTACCTTTCTCTGTCACTGGGGGTTCCCTAAAATGTATTTATAATGCATCAAATTGAGTCTATTATTTATTCCACATTACTAAATTAACTCTGATGCACCTAATCTGCTACAATAGGATCTTAGGGTCTTAGAATGAAAGGAACTAAGTGTCTAATAAATAAAATTATATTTTAAGAACATACACTCTTCACAAAACATCACTCATCATACTAAACAGCACCAATACTCAAGTAATTTTATTTTGTGTTTCTAAAGTATCCTAGTACTCAATATATTTATAAATTAAAACTTGACTGCATCTAAAAGTTATTGTACTTAATTGAGACTCCAGATTAACAACTTCAACTTTTATAAGAATATCAGATGTTAATTTTATATTTCACATATATCACTCATTTGCAACATATTCCTACGTGTTATCTAGTTGTGGACTTAACACAATCCTATCAGAAATTCTTGATTTATTGCTCAATTGCCAATTTTATTTTAATTAATAGCTGCCAAAGTAGCAGACTTGTCCCCTGACTTTAGAGGACTGATGACAACCACCACCAGAGATTAAACACCACAGATTCCTCTTACCCATTGCCAGCCAATAAAGGAAGCAAGGAATCTACCTTTTAACTTGCTCTTTGACACTGCAACATGTTAAAAATATTTTATAGATGATTTATTCTCCATGATAAAACCTACCTTTCAAACACCACATCATTCACTATGACATTGACCTCTGACTGCAAGATATACAAATTGGTCAGTTCCTGTGTAGCATGGAGGCAAGTCTGGAGACGTCCCTGCTCCAACTTGAGATCAGTTACTGATGGGCCCATATCCAGGGAGAAAAGGTTGTCAGAGTCTGAGCTGGGAAACATTGTGAAGAAGGTTAGTTAGATGAGGCAATGGTACCCCTCAATTTGTACTGTTAGTAACAAAAAATTGTGAGATAAATCTGTTTGCCGAAGAGTGGTCTTTGCGTTTTTCAAGATTCATTAACTATTGATCAGCTTGATTAAGTTAACTGGTTGACTGACATCAAATTATTTACTATTGATCTGGGAGTTAACACGATTTTATCACAAATTATTGGTGTATTGTCAGGGTTTATTTGTTTATAAATAGCCATCAATAGACGGACACATTGATAATAGGTAATAACTGCCACCCAATGGATCACCACTAATTCATTGCCGACTAATGAAGAACACGAAGAACCAATGTACCAAGAAACATTTCAATTCTGTTATTCGGACAGATGTGTTTCTCTTTAATCTTGATTTTAATTATAAATATCTAGTGTACTGGATGGAATGGCCGTCCCATTTGATGCTTTCATACAAGTTTTGAATTTACATCAGTGCCACCCCGATCGGAGTGTGTTATGTTGCAATGATCGATACTCCTAAAGATCAAGTCGCTACTACCTAGGTTTAACTAGGTTTAACTACTGTAAAAGTATTAAACACTTACTCGTCATCATCATCAAAAAAACTTAAATTAGCTTTCTGAGAGCGGGCCTCTTCAATACGGATTTCGAAATATTTTATATCCTTCAAAATGTCGTTTTTATAATCAAGCAATGCTTTCTTCTTGTCATTTAGTTGACAAGCCATATTGTTTAATTATATACACCTTTAAAAATACACTAAAAAGATATATGCGCAAGTATTCTTACAAAATTCGTTTAAAAAACATCAACACAGATTTATTTCTATACAGTAATCCAATATTTGAAATTCAAAATTAACGTTGCACAGATAACTACAAACCATCATAGAATATGTATCAACCAGGATATCAATGTAGTGGTTACATCGTTTTGCTTTGATAGAAGCCGAATTGGTACATTATATCTACAGAGTAATTTATATTAGGGTAGTTATGGGTATGAAGTGTCGGACCTGGATCTGGATATGGATATACATATAAATAATATTTTACCGATTTCATTCACGGTCCCCAATATGTGAAATATTGCGGGTTAAGCGATTGTTTCGGATAATCTCAGTTACGGATATTAGATATTTTAAGACTTTGAAAAAATATATAATGTATTTACATGGTGATAATTACCTACCAGTTATTTCTAGATAATATTTTGTAGTAAAGTCTAAAAAAATCAGTAGCCTTAAAAATTAAATAATAAAAACGGTCTAAAAATTTGATCGACATGGCTAGTATAACGGGTCAGCCGGCAAAAACCTTATATAACGTGTTTCCTTGAAACTCTGTCCCTATCCAAAATTATTCGATACTTTTTTACGAGATTCGGTTTCGAATATGTATTATTTCGAAAATACTATAGTTTCAGTTTTGATTACGGAGCTCCATACATCCTTAATTTATATTATGCTTTAATCGTGGAGTTCCACACACACGTAATTCCTTCATCTATTTTGATTTTCTTTATAAAGATTGACAGCGACAGTAACATGACAAAAATTTTCTAATTTTCATGACCACAAATAAACAAATGACACCATATAATATTTAATTTCTAATTATACATTATTAGGTGATTAAATAAATGTCATTTGACGAATATCTATTGCACGCTAAAACCTAACTGTAAGAACTATTACTAGTAACTAGCTAGTTGCGAATACTAGTGAAGTTACAACTTAATACAGAACGCAGCGTAATGTTATCTATGTCCAATCAAATGTCACATTATAATTGTATAGTAAGTTGCGTATTCTTGATATTTCAATTAAAGCAATGTTTCTGTTTCGATTCTGTTCTGAAACATTTCAATAATAAGCAATAATGAGGACCTTCCGTGTATTTGTATTAGTTAGTAAAACCTTTGAACTACTAGTTGATAAAATATAGCCAGATTTAACAAGATTCTTATAAGAAAAGCTATAATATCTTAAAACATAATTTAATTATTAAATTATTGCTAATATGACTGCAGTTCATAGTTCAACGCAATGAAACGGAATAGTAAAGTATTATTGTTTGATTTACGAATCCGAATCGTGTGCTAATGAAAAGTGAGTGAAAATTTCCATCGTAAAATGGGTCAGAGTGGCAGCGCCATGCCGGGTGAGTCTAATAAACTCTAATGTAATCTAATAGACTCCAAATATTAACCTACTAACGCTCAAACCGCGCTAATTTGTCTATAAATCACTTCCTCATTAGTAACATTTTGGTTAACTTAACCTGGCTCTGTGCTTTGCATGTCTGTGGTCAATTATTTTATACTTTTTTAACTCCCTGATAATAATAATAAAATTTGTATAGCCATGCAGACACCTGAATACAAAACAAATTGTTTATGTTTAAATTTACAATATGGTACACAGTTGTCTTCTAAATAACAATGTCTCGTCTTGTGTACATGTAAATACAGTAAATACTGTTCAAAGTAGCAACAGTACTTAGGAGAGTTTAGGAGGGAAACTAATAATAGTATATAATTCATGTACATTAGTTGTAAACCATAATTAATTTTAATCATTAAAATTAGACATCTTGTAGCGAGTTTGTATGTGCCTGTCCAATGTCTGTCTATTTCTCATATATTTAACTAAAGGTCTGTCTCGACTTCGTTCAGGTTGAAAAACAAATTGCACATATACATGATGTATGTATAGCCTTTTTCTTTTTTGACGAGGGGGAAACCTTCAGAAGGTACCCGGTGCCGTGGGAGCGACGCCGGGTTATATGGGATTTTTACCGCACTAAAACCTCCCCGGTGGCCTTCCTCGAGATCTCTATCGGAACATGACCGGAGTCCTATGAGCGTGTGCCCTGTCGGGCTCTGCTCGGGATGAGCGGACGATCATCCCCTAATTTCTGATGTTACGTCAGTATGCGGCCACGCATACCGACATCCTTCCCGGGGTCGTTGGCAGGATGGTTGGCAGGCTCCCACCCTAGCCGCCCACAACCCCAGAAGCCCCCTGTTAGTCACCTCTTACGTCAGGCAGGGGATACTGTAGCCCTATTCTGGCTCCGGGCTACAGGGACGATGTATGTACAGCCTATGTCCATCCAGAAATAATGTACCTTTAAAATAGTAAAAGAATTTTTCTAATAGGTTCCATGGTTCCGGATGTTACTTACTGAATTCCCTCACAAAATTCACACTCTCTTTCTAATTTTAGTATAGATTTCAACGATAAGGGATTGATGAGTTTAAGAGTGTGATAAGTATATTACTATTAGATGTAAAGAATGATTTTAGCACATTAAATTCACAGTTGGAACTGCAGTCAACAAGCCAGTTGGAACCAGCAAACTTATAAAAAGATAAGATGTATTTAGACAGAGCAACAGACTTTTTTATAAGTAGATATTAAAAAAAAAACAGATCCTAGATAACAGCATTATAATTTCAGAACTTCAGGTTATTTAACCTTTAAAAAATTAAGATGTAAGCAATGCTACCACAAACAAGCAGTACAGTTTCTTGATGTCAAGCATTTGAGTGTGTTGGATTGCATTACCACAGTGCTGTTGAAAATCTGCACTTGCCACTTCAAACAGATGCTGCAACTCCTGTCTTAACATGCTTCTTATATATGATAGGAATAGTACCTTAATCTTCCTGGAAGGTTACCTTCATTTGTTACATCTCAAAAAAAGGAGATTTCAGTAACATGGTCAATAACCCATAGTGATCAAGTCATCAGTAAGCAATTCCTGGGGCATTTGTAGAATTACCAGCTGGTCAGTGATTGCCTATATGAATTCTACCAAGCCCTTCGACTGGATTACTGGCTTCTGGCTTACCTCTTATACTGCTGAGCTCAGGGCTTGGAAAGCAATAGAATGGCATTGGTAGTCAGTCTAGATATCGCTCAGGTTTTCGACTGCTTTTGGCACAGGACTTTTCTCGCGAAACTTCCATGTTAGGATCTCCCTAAGCGAGGCGGCATATTAAATTCGTAGCTGACGGTTGCGATTTAGACATGAAACTCATTAATGCTGGCGCTCCTCAAGGGTCTGGGCTATCTCCCACGCTGTTCATTCTGCGTGTCTTTCAGTCGCAATTTGTGGATAGTACAATTAAATTTGTGTCTGAAGTCGAGAACTCTCTGAAGCGGGTCTCAGAACGAGGTCGACTAAATCTAGTCGAATTCAACCTCAAAGAAGTGAAAAATTTGTGCATATACTGCTAACAAATCTCTATTTATCATAGTGCCTCAAATCCAAGGAATAACATTTACCTTTAGCGTAAGTGACGTGGTTCTGGAAGTAGACATCTCGAATGATGTGCAGTACCGGCGTCATCTTGAAGTTAACGCTAAACTAGTATGTAAAAAGGTTGGCGTCCTATATGGGACGAAGCACTGGAATATTTAAGGCTTAAACCTTAGGAGAGGCATAGGTTCCCTCTGATTGTTCTGTTAAAACGGTGTGCGTCGATAAAATGTTCGACTACATTCTCACGTCACCCTTCCATCGTACCACTCGCCGAAGAGAAATTCTACTCACATCGATTGGATTCATTGCAATCTTCCACACTCCGAATTTCGTGACTTTTTTTGTCTTTTTTGTGGAACGGCTTTCCTTCTGAGGTATTCCAGGAGTGCTATAATACGGAGTTCTTCAAAGGTAAAAAAAATACTTCCCCAGGACCGGCATAGCAATGGTGACTGCTCAAATGTTGCCTATGTCCATAGGCGGCAGTGATCACTGACAATAAGATCCGGCCCGTCCGTCATTTCGTTTGCCCTGTAGGCTATAAAAAAGCTAAGTCGATATACACCACCGTTTTATTGCATGCAATGAGCGTATCGCAGCTGTATGAGATTGGTGAAATATATTCGCTGATCTGCACGCAAGTTCATTTACTCAACCATTGTCTGTGGCAGTACATATCATCATAACGTAGTAACGTATATAATTAAGCTAATATTGATACTTAACTTCATCCATATGATAAGCCACAAGTATTTATAGCACTGATAAATATTTAACTTCCTTCACATATATTTCTTCGTATCTATTCATCGGCATTTGTGTTACTAATATGGATTTAGGGAATGGGGATGCTGACTTATTTCTGTTAGTAGCCACCCGTAGGTCATATTCGTTAGAGGTTAGCTGCCAACCTGAGTATTGCACAGATTATTTAAGGCTTTGTCTTTAAGCGGTTGTCTCGAGTTACAGTGCCTGACTAGACTTACATTTAGAGCCAATCTTCTTCTTTCGTTATCTTACCGGACAAATTCCATCAAAACATGATAATTAAATAAACGTTGACACATGTACAATCCTAGGATTTGCTATGTTGCGGGAGGCATGGGCAAACATAAATAGGACATCACAAATGCCCATGACACGAGGTAGAAACATTTATCTGTCATATAAACATTTGTCCCAGCTGCGAATCGACCCGGACATCACTTCCACGGCGAGCAGGGTTACCAGCAACTGGGCTACGAGGTCGTCAGTGACAAAAATATTGGAGTGAAGGTGATAGCATCATTTAATAAAGTTAAATTCATTCCATTTCGGCTGGTATGAGTCACTAGCGGGTCCTCCTCCCTTGAGATTTATCGTAAATTAACTAAACAGTATCAAATTCTAATTAAGTAAACGATACTAAAATGATCAGCACAAATCGTAATCTGCTCCATACTCTGCTATTGTAACTAGTGTTAGTATATTACTCGAAACACAAATTTAATTAAATATCATTCTGTTTCCAATTTTTTTTATTGACAACATTTTCAGCTCATCAAGCGCTACCAAACATTAAAATAATAATTGATTGACAGAGTAGAAAAAAGTATCAAACTGCTGTGTTTGCCCATTTATACATAGATTTACGAAAATTTATCGACATACATTATCCGTTATGTATATTTTTATACATATTTTTCCTAAATAGAAATAGGTCTGCTAAATTAAGGTAACTGTAATACATGTCAATTAATTTTTATACTAGCGGCGCTTCGCTGGACACAATTATCGTTAAACAATGAGTAACTATAAAATATCCATATAAGCCATCCGGTAAAAATGATATTAGATAAATGACTAACCACGACCTGCCCATTCTGAAACTTTTAGCAATGTAACCATTTTAAAACATTAAATATTATAATGACAACAAAAACAAGATTTTCTGTTCATTTCTTATGAAAATTATTTTATTTGTGTGGTAGTTATTAATATGTCAAAAAACTTTTCAAAGTTTTAACTTCTTGAGCTAGTGATTCCATTATGGAATCTATCAGATACACGGCATTGAAACTCTTCACTCTCAACATGAAGTAACGTTGCTTTTTTGTCTTGTCATGTCTTGTTTCATGCTATCATGAACGAGAACCACCGGAGTAAACGGATGATACAGAGTTCAACGACTTCCAACAGGAGATACCCAGCGCCATTGTCACGTCCGTTAGCCAGCAGGGTCCATCACGAGCAAGAACACACGCGACATGGCATAAGCGTAGATAAATGCAGAGGCACAGACATGTCTGTTTTTGTGGTTTCCTTTTGTAAAATATATTTATTCTCTCATAAAAAATGTTCTCACAGATAACTACGACATTGTGCAATTCCTGAAAAAACAGCCTACGAGGTTTAGATAAAAAAAAAAAACAAATTTCAATTTTAACGTTTTATGTTAAAGTTAGTTTTGTAATATCGCATTTCATAACGAAAACTATTGAAATTTCTGACATATCTAGTTATTTAAATGTAATAAATCATTATAACTTGTAAGGGAAATAAAATTTTAAATGCTAGTCATAGAGTTTAAATTTAGTTGTATCATAAAAACAATAAAGATGCGACATTGTCGCAATTTCGAAATTTAAATTTTGTGGTGCGTTTTTAAATGTCAAATTTGGGTTATTTCTGCTAAATAAAAATGTATGCTATTTCTAGAGATATAGAGTTCATTTATAATTGCACAGGTAAAAACTATTCAAGTGCGAACAGCTGGCGATCAGCTGTTGAACAACTATGTACCTGTCATTCTTTTATTATTATTTTTTTCGAACGCACGTGTTCTTGCTAAAATACCCAAGTTCATTGCAGAATGGACAAGCTTATATCATACTAAATTCGACTTTATTGCTTTGAATCAAGGTTGGAATTTTATACCAATTGGCATTGCATTAATTTTATTCAAAGAATTTCGAAAAGAGTTCGGTTACGCAAAGTTTTATTACTTGTTTTTTTTATTGAAATCAGCCGAGTGCTTTGAAGTATAAGAAAAAATATTTAAATAATGATGTAGGGGCCAACTTGCAATTTAAATTTGAGTTACGATCTTAGGTCATTTATTCAGTAGTATTTATTCATAGTAGATAGTTAGTAATAGTTAAAAATAACATAATTTTATTATATACATTCAACCAATCATTGAAAGAACATTGCTTTTATGTTAGGAATGGTTTTAACCTCGAACTTATAAGTATTAAGTTTAACCTCATCTCAAAAATTCTTCACAGACCTATAATCAAACTTAAAGAGAGCGAATCATATTTCTTTAACATCCTGATTGCCACTGATAATGAATGAGCCGGAGCGTAAGCATTCAAAATCGTCGAAGCCTACATGTTACCCAGTGGAGTCTTATAAAGTGTTTTTCACCTAGGTATTAGGAATACATAAGTATATATTATATCTAGCGTAGTAATACCTACGAGATGACGGTGCATTGTATTATGCTGTACCGCAGACCTGACCTTAGTAAAGTATTCACGACTTAATTTTTACCCTCATCAAAGAAAATAAAGCTCTAATGTATTACTATGTAAGTTGATATCAGAGTGGTACGCTTACGACCAGCTGACCATCAGCTGTCCTCAAGTACAAAGACATTGCATTGCCTGCAACTAAATACCAATCATATTTGGGTCTCCATAAGGTAGTAATTGGTCGATAAACACCACGTTAAAGGCGATTAATAGAAGAATTCCTGTATAGAGTTGTATTTTTTTAATTATTGCCTTTCAAGATGTTTTACTGATGGCTGCCAACTCTTTTGCGGGCTAAGAAATGCTGATCCAATGTGGATAGGTCAGATCAATTATTTGAGTAGAAATTTTTATAAGAAACAAAACAGGTAGTTGAAAATCTTATCAAATATCAAAAATATCGTCGAACTCGTAGCGCTTTATTGTGGTGTATGGCCATAGTATCTCGAGGATATAGATCGATTATCGATCCAGAATCGGCTCATTATAATTTCATTATTAGTATATAGATGTGTTTATAATTTTCAATAGTTCTTATTCATTGTAATAATCACAATAAAATAATAAATAAATTTACCGACCAAATATCCTAGAGAACACAGAACGCGTGTTGACGAGTGTACGAGTATTATGTACCGTTATCTAATCTGTGGCATAGTGTGGTAATTTGTCGCAATGCGCCGAACAAAAAGGGTTAATAAGGAAAAAGGGCCACGAATATTATCTATATTAATGCGTGAAGATAAATCTTTGTATCCCGGTTTTTTCTTTGATTCTCAATCGATTTTGTTACGCTTGGTAGCTATTGACGTGTAGTCAATTATATTTTTTGTAAAACTTAATATACTCTAGATACAAATAGGCAAAGACAAAACAATTCGGTAATAGATAGATAGATAGTACCATTTTCTCCATTGTTTGTCCAACTCATTTTCTTTTGTTTTTTGTGAGTAGCTTTATGGACGAATTTCGACCAATCCATGTTCGTGCGGCGCTGCCAAGCAAAATTTCAAAGTAACTAAATTATTGCCTCTTGTTTTTGAAATTTATCCTCAACGTTCATTATACCGTTTACATGAACACGACGACAGGAAACAGACGACGAAAAAGCTTTAATTAAAAAGGTGTTAGTTATTCACAGATCAAACTTGCAACTGATTCCACGGTGAGATTATTATCACAATTAAACACAGGACATACGACGTGTAAGAAAAAGTAAATATAATAATTAAAATGGTTAGATTAAAACTCATCGTTACACTAATCTCAGAGGAATCAACCGTGAGATGGTAAGATAAACAACATAACGACACAAATCAAGTATACAA
>PDGT01000113.1:235310-305834 GCA_003671415.1 Megathymus violae | reverse complement strand
TATATATACACATGCCAGTCTATAACTACTGTATAAATTTGTAGTGTCTGTCTGTCTGTACATTGCATTATTTTTGACTTTCATGATAAATATTCGTCTTATTACGCGCTGACATCAATTTTAATATTTTTAAATATTTTTGTCTGTCTGTCTGTTTATCTGTATGTCCCGATTGATTATTGACCGATCTTAGAAAATTGGTGATTGCATAGATTATAGGTGATATAAATTATCAATAAAACTAATGATGTCTTATCTATATGATAAAAATTAACGTTTACACACTCAAACCCCCGCGCTAGTATTCCCTGTGTTGCAGGTGGCACGAACATACACAACCATGACATTACAAAGCACCGATGACCCGAGAACAAACATTTATCTGTCACATAAACGTCAGCCCCAGCCGGGAATCGAACCCGGGAGCCCTCACTCGGCATGCAGGGTCACTACCAACTGGGCTATGGGGTCCTCCCCAATCATATATATATAATTAATTGCTCAACCCGAACGAACTCGAGGGGGCTGATAGTATGATATATGTTTTAGCCAAGAATGATAGCCTATCCAATGTACAATTGTTATGGAGACCCAAAAGAGGTCAAAATCAACTCGTATGATTGTGTAATATTTCACACACTTGGTCCATAGGAAATCACGTCCATACAGAGAAACTTCCCGTTTCCAATGTCTGTGAAACGAATCAAGTATTTTTTAATTAATACAAAAAGCGATAGATCCGGCGGAACTATCGGCACGTGTTCAAACATTCGTAGCTCTCTTGATCTCATGGCGTGCTGGTATTTTTACCACTTAATTGAAATTGAGCTTGAAAATTAACTTAATTGAGTTACTTGTGAAGGTGCCTCGGTGTCTCTGTCGCCATTAAGCCCAGGGTTCTTGGGTTCGGTTCCTGGGGTTTGGTTTGTAACTGTTGGGTTCAAGTATTCTCTCACAATGTACGGTGTAAATATCTTAACTTCTACGCTAGTCGAGTGCTGATTGACAAACTTCACACACATATGAAAAAAGTATGGTGAATTCTCAACTCAGGTATACAGGTTTATTCGTGCTGTTTCTTTCGCCTAAGCAATTGATAATTACTTCTTAATAGGAACAAACTTCGGGAAATTACAGGTGCATGCAGTATTTCGAAGCTACGAGTTATTATAATAATTCTTATAAAAGTATTTTTACGATATCGGTCTTCCGATTCCATTTAATCCTTCTTTTATTGTTTTATTGAAATCGTTCTTTTATTGTTTTATTTTAAGGGAACTGAAAAAAACATCCTGAAATCGAACATAGCTTCGGAAGGTGTAAACTGCATTCGCGATTGACTTCAATACTTTCGTTGTTTATTGCCTAAACTCATGCATAGGCCCCTTAATTATAAGATGGTGGAATGTGTGAATGAATGAAATATGTTTAAACTAACTCTTGCCTCGATGTTAAATTAAATTTCCTTAACTCAAATATGTGGCATCCACAATATAAAGTTGTGAATTCGGTTAATAATTAAAACTAATATTTCTAAAAGAAAGTCTAGACCTATACATCATGGTTTTTATAAAATAAGACCACGATAATCCTTTGTTAACACCTTTCAAGTTACGAAGCACGTAGAACTCAGTACAAAGGCCCGCCATTTTGGATTATTCACAAAGGGAATGGAGAGAGCTTAGGTCTGTTCTACTTAGCGGTTTGGATTATGCCCTTCAGAAATGGGTCCTAAAAAATTCACCGACGACAGCACGGGATTCTATGTCGTGCCTGACAAATATGGCTTTATTATGGCATATTGGAAGCATATATCTTTTCAAAAAATTTAATGTCGGGATAATAATTAATAAATTAAATGCTGCACGAAATATAACACAATACACGAGGTTTAGTCTCAGTCTTCGGATGAAGGCGCTGATATATTGGTGTTTATTTTTATATATAAAAACTAGCGACCCGTCCCGATTTCGGTCGGCTTCAACAATAAATTGTTGGATACGTACACTTGATATATAACTTATGTCCATGCGGAATAAAGTACTTTTTAAATGATAAAAGAATTTTGCTAAAAGGTGCCGTGGTTCCGGAGATTTATTTCCGCACATGCACAAACTCACAAAATTCGCACTCTTTATAATATTAGTAAAGATTCTTCTGTACGTGTATATTTCTCTGAACTCCCAAACGACTGAAACGATTTCGATAAATGTTTCTATGCATGATATTTCCTTGTTGATCCTTGGAAGGTTTACATTCACAATAAAATGATTAAGTGATTTAAAAAAAATACTGGTAGCAGGTGACACTGCGAGTTAAAGAAACTTTGATTTTCCTTGACGAAACGCAAGGGCGGTACAACAAAGCGTCTGCCGAATCCGCTAGTATATGTTACTTATCAATGTCATCAACGATCTAAGAAACATACGTTAGCTTGTAGAATTTTTAAGTATTGACTAAGGCAGATCGCTACAGCCACTAATTTTGCGTTGACGTTAATTGCTACCGACCTAATAAAGCGGTATAAAGGCCGCTATAGCAAACAATAAAAATAATAATAGGAGATGCATCAAATTTATTCCTCAATAATATACCTACATAAAATGTACATGCATTAACAATACTTGTATAAATTAGGTTTAATCAACTCGTAAGGAACATAGTGGAACAATTCCAAATTCGAAATGCTTCAAGCCCATTGGCCGCCACGCGTCGTTCGCGTGCCGCGCGAACAGATGGTTTTGACGCATATTTTTTTTTCTTATTTTGAAAAGGCTTCGGCCGGCCTTGCGCTGTTGCTTAGCAAACGGTTCATTTAGGATAGAAGGAAAACTACACTCGCGTGCAACCGAATCGACTCACCCATACAAAATAGACAAACAGTGTGTTTTTATAAAAAAAAAAATTAAAAAGTTTATAAAAGGTATTTTTTATGAAAGCCTATTCTTTTACCTTTAAATTAACACATTTATCATTTTAATGCAATTACCACTTTGGAAAATATCGTGGCATGAACGTAAGTGCGTAAAATTTACTGCTTGCAGTACTAACGAGTTGCGCTGTGCCACCCCCTATATAAACCCCCGTAAGCAACGCACCTTTATCAGTCGACCTGAACACATTTCCGCAAGATAAGATTACCAGTTCGCCGCTACTATGGATACAAGACCAGAAGAAGTCGCCCAAGTTGTCCTTTTGGTACAACAGGGCTACAGTCAGCGAGAAATCGCTCGTCGACTAAATTTGAGCCAATCTGCTGTATCCAGGGTATACAGAAAGTTCCAAGAGACAAATTCTTACTCTAGGAGGCCAGATAAAAGTCGGCGGCGGCGTACTTCTGAGAGAGACGCCCGTTTTATCGTCTCTACAAGTCTTAGAAATCGCCATCTCACCGGTGTTGCTGTACAGCAGCGGCTGAGAGAGTCTACCGGCGTCCAAGCGAGCGATTTTCGCAATGTTGTTTCGTCGAAACAGTGTCCTATGGCGGTGGTTCGTGTATGATGTGGGCGGGCATTTCTGTCGAAGAAAAAACAGCTCTTGTTTTCATCCCTAGTGGAGGCCGAGGAGGCGGTCTGACTGCAGACCGATATGTGGAAGACGTTCTCCTTGAACACGTCTTTCCCTATGAAGGCTTCATAGGAGATGGCTTCCTTCTTATGCACGATAATGCCCGCTGCCATACAGCACGAATCACACGTCAGTTACTGGACGAAGTTGGTATTGAGACCATGGACTGGCCGCCACTCAGCCCTGAACTCAATCCTATTGAACACATATGGGACGAGCTAAAACGCAGAGTGCGGACCAGAAATCCAGCGCCTGCAGACATTGTACAGCTAAAAACAGTGCTCGAAGAGGAGTGGGAGGCTCTTCCTCAAGATCTGGTAGTAAGGATTATCAGGTCGATGGGGAACCGTCTTAGAGCTGTTATTAAGACTAGGGGGGGCAACACTAATTATTGATTTAATAATTTTATCATAACTTTTTGTTTTCATTTAATTTTAATTTGTTTTTTTCACTAATGAAATTTTTGTTACCTTGTGAATTAAATTCGAATAAATTCGAAAATATTGCGCAGATTCTTGAGATTATCGTATCATTTTAAAGCCTATGAAATAAGCTTTCAAAGTATATATATATATATATATATATATATTTTCTTTATTCTTTAAAAATATATTATACCATTTATGCATTTTATAGAGGTGAGTCGATTCGGATGCACGCGAGTGTAGTTCCCTGCGTTTACGTACATTACCTTCGTGAACATTTTTACTTAAATCTTTTCCCTGTGTATGACACGCTAATAATGTTCTATTTTTACCAAATGTTACCTTAAAGTGCGATGAGGGTTGTATAGGTGTTACACCACAAGCGGTTACCCATCCAACTCCTGACCGCGCCTGGTGTTGCATAAGTCGCTTATTCGCTTACGACTGACATATGTATATCACAGTAGGAGAGCTTCTGTTACTAATAGTTCACAGACAAATACATGGTTACTAGAGACTACACTACTTCTACTAGAACAATTCGGTTCTATGTTATAACTAATATCAATAATAATACTAAAATGGCTACCAGATGCGCACGCGCCATGTGTCAAAATCGGAAGCCATCTTGGATATGATTGGCGCCTTAAAAAAAATATCAATAGTGTCACATTCTATTTGAGAACCGAAAGCTGTGATGAGACACCTTGATTATTGGTAATATGAATAAACCGTAACGCATTTTATTAATGCAGTTAGCCAAATTTTTTAATTATATACTACTTCATCTTTGAATAAAATACTTCAGATGCAAAAATAACAGATCGATACAATGTTCTCAAAGTTATTGCACACAAGTATTTGGCTTTTATCGTTTCAGCGTCATATCATAGACATATTTAATTGGTTGAAAGTCGTGTTAACAGCAATAGCAAGTTATGGCATGTGATGAATGATACTGAAGCACCACATTCATGGCATCATTGGCGTCGTAATATGCCCTGTTCGAACATGTAGATAAATATTATGTGGTTATACTAAAATTGCACGGTGTTCTAACATCTAAAAATACATTGTATAATTGTTACAGTGGCATTATAGAGGCAACACCTTTCGCGTCTCTATAATTATGGGCGTGGTACACACTGTTCTTTATATATATGATTAATACGTGAACATAGGTAGTGGTAATTTCTTTTTATTATTTATCTATTAATATTCCCTTCCTTTTAGAGGGTAATGTCACTTTAACATTCGATAAATAGATGTACAGACAGTAATAATAATGCGTATATGTTATCGACGGTAATACAAAGTGTTACATTAGTTTCGCAACACAAACACAAAATATGTAAACTGGGCAAGGGCGAGATTTCGAAATTGGTTGGTATTTGAATAGGGGTCATGAGAGGTAGTTTGGTTGCATATGACCTCCCCTATATCTCCCTAACGGATTGCCAACACATTTCCAGTCACCCTGTATATGTAACGAACAAACACAGTTTGAATTGTTATGGTTACCTCTAAGAACAATTGTAAAGGCACCAAAATCAAGTACCTACGACGCGCGCTTCGCCCGTAATCAAAGTCCTATAATATCGCACCTTTAGAATGAAAGTGACTTAACTCGAAATTCCTGAAATTCCAGATTTTACTATAAATTTACTTAAAAAAGCCTACCTTTAAACTCCATGTTGAAAAAGAGCCCGAATTATGACTGAGAATGGGAAAAAGGGAAAAACCTCATACATCAGTCTCTTTAAATTTACTCAAGACCGTACATTTTTGAAAACTTTTTTCGTTATTTCCCATAAATTGCAATTTTTGAGTTAAGTCCCTTTCATTCTAAGGGTGCGATATCAAAATCTCTGCAGATTTCCCGATTAACATTAAGAGTTAATAAAGTAATTATAGCATAGATGAGTACATTAATGACAAGGATGCCTGGAAATAATAGTGTCGAAACCAGTTCCGCACAGGTTTAAACTTCTGTAATTACCATGTGTTGTTTAAAAGATGTGCTTAGGAGTTTCTTTCGCCGTTTCTTCTCCTCATTGTTAAAGCACCTTTTCGAAAATGTGGTGGAAGCAACAAAATGACATTCACAAGTGTATTTACTGAATACCTATATGATCAAATCATTATGAATTTGAAATTTGAATTTGTAGTTAATTAAATTGTGTTTACTGAGTAAAATACAACATTCTTGAAGGTTATAATATTCTCAAACGTACGAGTATATGAAGTCTGCCAATGTGCACGCAGGCAGTGTGGCGGACTGCAGCTTCTCTCTTTGTCAGAGACCCGCGCTCAGCAATCGAATAATCAGGAGTCGTAATGTATAATTTATGATGTTATATTTTTTTTGTGATAAATCTTTACATTAATCTTATTATTTGCAATTATAATTAGTGGTTTATAATTTTGATCGATCTATGATAATACTGATAATTTCCATTACAGTCACATGTAGGTACCAGGGAAGCATATTACTTGTAAGATTTGCTCTACAAACGTCGATCACTACGAGTCATGCAATCGTCAGACTGTCCAGCTGACCTCAGGAGACCCCTTAACGAATCCACTTAGAACAATTAACCAATTTCTCCAATTAGGACCTTGCTCGCTGTTAACTGCTTCCTGTGGCCTGGCACAGATTATTAATAAATTTATACTTTATAAGACATCTGTCTGTCTGTGACTATTTTCATGTAACGGCACAAAACGTTAATACGTTATATTGCATGTGATGTCAGTAGTAACAATTACTAAATGACATAATAATACATGTATATTATCCACATTTATTTTACGTTATGTAGATTATCAGCTATTCCAATTTACTTTACATTGTTATGAAGCTTGTATAACAATAAAAACACACGATAAATCATTTGGTAAATATTTTTCGTTTTCAACGTATCTTTACTCGTTTTTTCTTAAGTATTTTTCAAATATTTGCTAAATTTAGATATATTATACTGTTGTTTTGGTCATAAGAAACTTCACAACATTGAATATGCAAAAAATGCCTCATAAAATTTCTGTTTAATATAACTAAAACAAATATATTGCAAAATCTTTAGTCTAATAGAAAGTATACGACTAGCATGTAAAGTAAATTGGAATAGCTGAAAATCTTTTTTGCAAAACGTCTCCGAAATGCGCGGTCGTTCAACCCGATAATCTTGACAGCTGTCAAACTTGCGTTTGATCGTTTTTTTCCGGCCAGAGCACGCGCAGACTCCAGCAAGGTGCGTACAGCATCTGTCAATGCAATGTGGCGATGGCATTTCGTGCGCGTTTCATTGTTTAACGTTTAATTATTATATTTTTTAATTTTGGGCTCATAATAGAGCGACATACCGTCTCGTAGCCACGCAATGTGTTTGCATTTCTTGTAGTTGTCGTTGTGAATTATTTGTACTTAATACAATACAAAATGCATAATCAGGCTGACTTTATATAAAATCCTTACAATCATGAAATTTAATATATGTACGTTAACATTTTCAGCGCGGCATAATTTTGTACTGTTCACGTAAGGAGTGATCATTATTAAAATTAACTCATTTTGCTACGCAGCATGTCACTACAAAAATCTTGTTTGAGCTTGAAGGACCAATTATTATCAATTTTTAACACCTAACTGAATAGTGCCCATCTTTGCGTAAGTTTGCAAATAAAATAAATTGATTGTTAATTATTTTTTATTATCAATAAATTTATAATTTCTGCGAATTAAGACATTATTCAGATACGTTTGTATACTTAAAACTTTTGAATGACCATTTGGCTCATATAAACTCATTATTATGGCTAAAGTAAGTACTTTAATTACTTTAATTATTAAGCAAGTGCTTAATTATTACAGAAATGTTTTGAACATAACGAGACTGAAGTGAAGCCTGAGCTTTGAGTAAGTGAGCTAAGACTTTATATCAGCCTATTGACGAGTCATGTCCGGATATCCTTAGCCCGGGCCAATGTTGTTAATGTATAATAATTTATGTGGACCCGGTAATCTAGAAGGCTTGCGTAGTAACACAAATCTATCGTATAAAGGCGTATTCGAGACGTTTGAGACTCAACATTTAATTTATTGAAATGTGTTATATAAGGCGGATATTGTCCTCCATTGCATTGCACAATTTACAGTCAACTGTATATTTTTTTATTTAATTTTCGGTATTAGACATTTCTATCCCCTACCGTATGTGTAATATCTTAGGTAAGCGTAGAGCTGATATTAACGATTTTCATTTTAAGCTGTATTAACAGGTATTTCTTCCGTAGCAGTACGGTTTATTGTATCGCTACGCATCAACAGTTTCTCATAAGCTATCTAATGGTATTAGTAATTAATACTTTGGGTTACATAAGTCGGCTTACCTTCTAATCTCTGCCAATTATGATTCAATATTATTCTATAATGAAAATTTAAAACCGCGCGTTACAAAACTTTCCCGACGCTTCCTGTTCGGCTGAAAACAAGCTGGCTATCAAAGGCCGCTGAAGAAACAACTGTCCCTTTCACTCTACAACAATAGAACGAGACAACTGCGCATAAGGTTTGCAATGCGCACGCATGCTTTTTCTACATTCCATAATGCCTTTTGTTTAAAGCAACGTTACGTGACAATTAACTTTAGTTCAGTAAGAATAGGGTTGTCTATCGAATGGGGTTGTGTAGCCGTTAAAGCTATGATCATGGCCGCCAGGGTGTAGTGCGTGAGCGGAGCTCAGAAGCGCCACTCCGCCGGTAGGGCCCGTCGCGAGCGGACGTCCATCGCGTCGCGTCTACTTACGTACTAGTGAAAACCGTGTTCGTTTCATTGCGTGTGTGACCGATATGAATTAATTTTTTTCTATAAGAACGTGTTTATAACTTCAATACAAATGATGGGTGTAAGCAATTGTATGAGCGTGAGGCAGGCGAGGGGCCCTTGCCATTGCCCGGCTTGTCCTCGCGCCTCGGGACATGGGACTCCCATGCCGCCTCAGACCCTGGTACTGCCTCCGATGGCCTTGGAGCCTGAAACCACCCCCGTTAAGGATAAAAAGGGGTCAAAGATGAAGGTTTTGAAGAAGATTAAAAAGAAAATCGGATTAGGTAAGTCGATTTTAGCATCGTATTATGAAAAATAAATCTTATTAAAAAATAATTTGTTGCGTTTAGAAATAATAATTCGTTTTATACCAAAAAAAATTAATTAAATTAAAGTTAAAGTTAGTTAGTTAAATAATAGGGATGCGCACAGCTTTGTAACGGTTTCTAACGGTTATCTTTATCTAATACAGTAACTTTATTTATAAAGATTGATAAAAATATATCACATGGATTATTTCAGACATAAACGTAAAACAAATGTTTCAAATCAGATAAGTTCTGAGATTTTGACATTTTTGTATAATAATTAGTATTCTTATATTTTTTATTTTTCAGTGTTGCAATTTACAGCGTTCCGATTTAACAAAAATAATATTTTAAAACAAATATCGTTGTCCACTTATATATTTACTGACAGACTGTTTAAATTCTAAAATCGAATCCTAAATCGGAGCGTGTGGATCGTGTCTAATATAATGATTAAGTACCGATGTAGGTACCATGTAATTACTATCAAAATATGAGGGTAGTTCGCCATTTAAAAGTCTATACACGTAATGGATCATGTTATGCTGTGAACATTGGGTGTTTTTGTTTTATTAAATTTTGACGTAATTAATATTATAAATCGACTATAATTAGTGTAAAAACTATTAAGTGGCATCACAAAATGGATGTGCAGTTAATAATTATAAGTAAAGATGTCGGTGAGTGAATTATCTTAATTGTATGAAACTACTTACTACTCAATATTATTTTGTAATGTTAGAATAATTTTTTGTTAACACAGACGCTTCAACTCATAGCAATGATCCAGTATAATGTATATCTATATATAATTTTCCATACATGCCCATTAAAATTACGATCACAATAACAGTAATTATACACTCATTTAACCTATACAGTATCTAATAGTTCCTGAAAATATGAATACAAGAATGATTTAACAAAAGAAAGACTGTACATATTCTGAAATAATCAGTTTTAACGATAATGAATTCAATCGTTAACATTTAAAATCCATCATAAAACTATGATGACGTCACTTATTGCACCACAATTACATCCTAATGATAGTACATTATTGCATAATCCTATCCTAACGATGCCATAAAGTACTTTATTCTTTTTAAGTCTTACTTAATAGCTTACTTAATCCCAGAAACCCAGTATTTCATTTCTTTTACGTAAGACGATTTTGAATAATTAAAATATATAGACCCAGTAACAATAGCTATTAAAGAAAATTAGGAAAGGTGCAGGCGGCAGATGTTTTGAAATAAGAAAAAACATCGCGATATACAGCAGATGGCACGTGCCTTCAGTTTTTAAATAAGTCTTTTATACGCTGTGAAAAGGTTGCACTTACTTATGGATATAAATGTAGTTTATTCTATACTATAGTAACTGCTATAAATGTCGGATCGAAAATAATTGAATTGAGTATAGAAATAATTAACGTGTTTATATGTTTGGGGCATAAAAGTCTCCATGCTTTCTTTTTTTTTCTTTTTTTTTACATAAAATAAGTAAATGCTTGACAACAATCCCACCGGGTGGTAAATGGTGATGAAGTCTAAGAAGTTGAGCGCACTAACTGATAAAAGCCTATTCACTCTCCTCTTGAAGACTTTTCTTGAGACCAAACCAGCCTTTCCTGATCGTGATGCGTGAACCGTGAGACTATGACGAACAGTCCCCCGGTTGGAGGTCACTGGGCTCTGTACCATCAAGTTTGATCTTGACTATATATTTTGACGTGATACGTGGATCACTTCCATCTTGGCCGGCACGCGTCAGTGAAGCCTTTAGTGTCGTGGACGTCCATGGGTAGGTGGCGGTGACCACTTACCCTCAGGTGATCTGTCTGCTCACCAGACACAATACACATAATTATAAGAAGATGCTTCTCGTGATCCGTGATCTAATTTTCCACCTAGAATTTTTATGATTGACAACTTAGTGGAAATTTCTATCATAATTTCTAGGAAATTCTCTATTGATAAGATTGCATTAAATAAAATCAGTTCGACATTTGTCAACAAATTAAGCAAATCTGCTGTGTATCCATGATGTTGACTTCAGATGCAAATTGTAATTGAGTAATAAGTCTGAAAATATTCTTACATAAAACAAAACTTCTTTTCCGTCACCAATTCGTGCAAAGTTGGGGCATGTTGCTAGTATTCCTTATGGAGAAAATGCCGCATGGCTTTTCATATAAAAATGCAAAAGTTAGCCAGATGTTCCGGTGCGAATATAATGGAGGACGGAAGTAGTAGGTGAGGAACAGATGTTTGAAATTAAACATGGCGACCGGAACAAGTATATTGGGGTGTGATTCGGGAATAGGGATAGATCTGTGGCATTGATTGGGGTTCTTAAAATAAAACGAAGTGAAACTAACTTACTAAAATTTATTTTATATTGGAAATTTTACATTTACCAGTATAAGGAAACAATGCACTCGCGCTTTTTTCCTGCTAATGTGTGACCATTGGGTTTTTTAACAAAATAAAATTAATTAAAACCTATCTTGAGGATTTTTATTATGATGTAATTCATTAGCAGTGTTGTGATTGTAAACAAAATTATAAAGTATTTAAAATCTCTGCCTAGTATTGTGAGGATATCAGTATTAAGAAGTTATTTAAGTTATTGACGCACACATAGTTATGTACCGTAGGTAAGTGAGCCTCTTCCAGTATAGTCTCTGCGAATACTGCTCCCGAGAAACTCGCATCAAACACTTTAACACTTTTGCACGCTTTAACAGTTACCACACTTAAACAACTCGCTTCACAACAGAATGAGTACTCTTATCCATCTTTTACACTTTGGGAATATTACAAAAACCTCTTATTTTGATTTAAGCCAAATTCAACACTATTTTCATCACTATATTCTCACAACTATTCCTCTTTCTAAGTTTCATTGCAATCTGGCTGGAGTATAAAACAGGTGGTGTAATATCAAAACACCTGGAAATAACATAGAAAAGATATACCTCCTGCTCATTATGGCGGCCATTTTATTTTTTCATTAAAGTCGTAATAACTATACAGCCACATTATTTATGTGATATGTAGTTTTTGGCTGAATGCTGCTTGCTGCCTTTGCATCTTGGGATTACATTAGATTATTTTAATGAATTAATTATATTCGCAATTATGAGAACTTGTTCTTGACATTAAGTTATAATCTGTGCCGAATAATGGTAACCCACGGTTTCGCAAACGGAATTTTTAAACATTAATAAGCGTCTAAGTTAAATTAGAAATTTGGAAAATTGTATTTACAAATGTATTTAAGTTGAATTAAATCGCTTGCGACTTATGACAGACTATGAGATTCACCTGTTCGGTGTAGGTATCTTTGTGATGCACCTGTTTTAATCATTAAAACGAAGGTGTTTTCTTCAGCTGTTATAAATTGCTATTAGATGACATATAATACCAACATTGGCATTTCAGCCTCAATGTTTACATATATGTATGTGTGGATTACCTTGATATATCAAATAAAAATAAACAAAATTTGATATGTAAAATGAGCCATAACTCAGGGAAGTTATTAGTTCCTCTTTTATGTAGAGGATAAGTAATAAATACTGTTTTTTTTTCTCTGTGTATTCTATATATTCTATCGCTTCCGCAAAAAGTTTTACATTATCTGAATTTAAATTATCTGATGTAATTAATATTAATTGAACAAACAACAGATTATATGTAAAAAGTACACATAATTAAAACAACCACGACAAAATAATGAATACATCTAAAAGCCGTCTGAGACAATAAGAGCCAATTGCATTAGGCCGAAACAATCGAACACAAAACAATGGCGTCACATCTGGACTACAGATTTAGGAACACAGATGCTCTGGATCATGTACCTAAGTGCTATGAGTCCCTGGGCACTTTGTTCGGGTTGTAGGAATATTGTCTGCTGACTGATTGATGATAGCTTCGTACGTAATTTTGTTTGTAAATTGTGCATCGCAAAATCGTGACGAAAAAATATTCAGAATGATTTATACAGTATATATAAAAAAAGTATAATTTCATCACAAATTCTAATTAAAAACAAAATAAAAAGTGTTTAACATTTAATATAGTCCATAATTATCCCTCCTTCATCACAATTGTTTACCTGTAAAAATTGTATGAGTATTTTTAAATGATATTATGAAACTCTCACGATTCCTCGACCACTCACGATCATACACGCACGAAACTCACCGATTCTAAAAACAATGGACTTCCGATGTCGTGGTCGTCGTGGCGTCATGAGCATCGTGATTACCAGCTACCTAATGGCATACGAGGCATTGCAAGTATCAGGTTAACTGTGGAGTAACAGAGTCCATATATGGTATATGGTGGGCCAGCTAGCTGAAAAACCTCTTAAACTAAGAGCACATCCTGCTAAATTTACCAGGAATCCATAACTTTACAATAGTTCGTTGGCAATACGTATCATTGACCTTTGCGCAACACTTCATTAGGTTAGGTTCATTGTTTTTTTTTTTTTTGTAGAAGCGGATTCTTGTATCGCTTTTTTCGACCAGGTATCATGGAGACAGCCTCGGGAAGGTCGTTCAAAAAAACCTAACAGCTGTTCAGAGCCTCTTGTTGGATGAAACGGTTTCACGCAGCTGACTATGATAATAGGTTGTAAAAAAAGTTTGTATGACCGAGTACGTTTAGGTTGGAAGGCGACTGTATGAGTAGTTCGAATTTTAAAATACAGTGTTAACGTTTGAAAAAAATAATAACAACAAAAATCATAAGCATATATGAAATAAGGATTAGAAAAAAATATTTAATTATAACACGTCTATAAATATGATTTAATACGGTTTTTCATGCAGGTAGGTTTTTTTTTTAATTTTTATACAACATTTTTTACAATAATAATTAATTTTATTTTAACTTAATTGAAAAAATGTGTGGTGTTACATATTAATAATCTTCAAGTTAAAACTCGTAACATACTACAAATAATAAAGACATACAATAAAAAAATTACAATATTTAAGTACATATTTAAATCCCGTTTCGAAACAGTTGTTAATATAAAAAGATCTGAAAGCGAGAGACGATATTATTTCGGTGAGTGCGAGTGGGACAGATCAACATAACATATATTTGTATTTATGTCTACTCGTATCTCTTATTAATATAAAAGAATGCGTTATTACAGGTTAAGTTTACCTTTAACCTAGTTGATTATTGAATTAAATTATTTTTACTACTTTTTAAAATAGTGAAGGAAATTCCTCCTTAATCACTCTCGTTTTTCAAACTTTTTTTATCATATAAACTAAAAAAAAAGATAACACTGATCGAAAGATAAGGGGAGATTACTATATACAAAATTATTTATTTTTAACAATCATTGTTGCTTAATATAGGTTTGTCAATTGAATTAATCTATAAAAATAAATGTTCCGTTGTTTTCTTCTACAGCTCTCAATACTCGTCTGTCCTGTCCTCAATCGAAATATTGAGGGTAACAATAAAAAATTATATTATATTACGATGGACGTTTAGTTAATCTAAATTTCCATATATTGTCGTTATATTTTTCCAGTAGTACACAACACTACCGGCAATAACGTACAAATACTTTAGTAATAATTTAAATTGGTCAGCTGTTCAGCACCTTTCGCCAAACGCGCATACACCTGTCCCTTTCTCGCCGTGCCATTTGCCCATCTCCCGTCTCTGTCTAATGTGCCATTTGAAAATACGGCAGCTGCGTACTCGCATTTACTACGGACTGTTTGTTGGATCTCCTCTTTTGTATCACATTAGACAGGGATAGACGAAGCAGATGTACGTAGATTATTTATAAGAATATGGATTAAGAATAAAATTACACCTTTTATACGTTAGGCATTTACAAAAAAGAAAAATTACTTGATACTAGATATCCAAAATGATTTATAAGCAATATATAATCTAGGATGCCAAGTTTAAATTCTAAAACTAAATAATATAATATTTAGCGAAATCTCCTATATTTTACACTACTGCAAGGCAAATTTAATCTTATTACGCAATAAAATGATTCACAATCGAATGCACAGATTCAAAATTATAGTATACATTACGACGAATAACAAGCTACTATGCAGTACATCACGCATTCGAAATCGGAATTTCAAAGCTCGTTAAGTGAAGACAGTACGTAAAGCTGAACATTCACTAACCATATATTACTGGTAAATCGATGAACTGATATCGTAAAGAATCTTTATTTTGCTGTACTACTTACAAAATTGAAAATGCATACATAAACCAATTGTTTAAGTATGATTTTATCTATGAAAAAATTTTGTGACTCTTGTTTCTAAATCTCTTGCAAATGTAGGTGGTCTGCAGTCAACTTTTTTGCATAGTTTTTTTAATGTGCCCTTTTAACAATGAACGCATTTTACTATCTAATAAATTTTTTTGAAGTGAAACTTTAGAATCGTTGTAATTTCAAACCGGATGCAACGGAAAAAGCGACAGATAAGAGACACAAACACAAAAATGTGTAGCCAGATCGAGAGAGCAAATGTCGGCGTATATGTACATTGCACACTTTAATACTTGCTTGTATTTTTTAATCCTGTTTTAAGTGTAAACTAATATTTCAATGTTTTGCAATTAATAAATTTTATTTTTATTTTATACTGATCACATATATATATATATATGACCTCAATACAACACGTACATTTATTTTATTCTGTGTTAGACCACTCTGAGCAACAAAATAGTGGCCCCAACGGGATATAGTTTAGGGAACAATGATTGTGAATACCAATAACTAATACTAACATTCATCATTTAATTTTAAATAATTAAAAAAAATAATTAAAAATTTAATCATAATTTAATTTCAAATAATTTGATTGGAAAAACTTAAAAATTCAATAATTTATTTTAAAAACATGTACTTAATTTACAATTCATTATTTAAAATATTAAAAAAGAAAATTAATTTAAACTTATATTTAATAATTCTTAAATTGACAAAATAATTTATCATTTAGATTTATAGGAAAAAAAAAACAATTTTAAGATGGATGAATATTTTTGAATTGTAAAATGAATTGTATATATTCATCTCATTCTTTTGTCGATTTACTGAAGTTTCACTTCTATCGTGTGTGAATCGCACACACACCTTTTTTTTTTCTATGAAATTTCCGACGGTACAAAATAACAATTACTCGACCTAATACACTCGACAGATTAAACCCATCATAACGGATAGAATATTAATGAAAAGAAGAGTATTTAATATAATTAGCAGTATAGTCATATCATATCATACTATAAATGTGAATGAAAATTACTTGAGATTTAACATTAACACGATAATTGTTGATAAGTATGTGTAAATGTACAGGGATCTTTAGACCGAATCTTAGGTAATGATCGTGAGAATCGAGCTTGGAATGTTTTCGGTCTCTCGAAATTTGAAATGCGTTCGAAATTCTGTGTTGGTTGTGGTTGTGTCTCGGTTTTGTTGGTTCTGTGTGAGAATCGTTCCTTACGTGAACGTCTTTTAAAGCGACATGTCAACATCTTATCATGTTCAAGATGTGAAGTGAGCCACAGGCATAATTATTCGTAATTCAAATTTAACTATAATATTTTTAAACAGAGTAATAATTATAATTACGAAACCGCGTTTAATGGGCTATAAGTATAAGTTTACAACCGCACAGACGAGGCTTACTGGATTACATAAATATAGGAGGTGCCAGGGCGGCATGGAAGTATGAGAGTCAGGTCGTAAGGTCGTGGGATCCTCTCGGATAGTACGCAATCGCCTCTTGCCATTTTACAATTATTGATTAAACATACAATTTTATATATTTTTGGCAACTAGAAAAAGTAAACATTACAAAGAAAGTCGTTAAACTGCGTGTAAGAAATAGCAATTATACTTAATTACAGTATTGTTATATCATTTAGACATAGGATAAGTAATAATTTCTGAAGTGTGATTTATCACAGTTTATCTACACACTCACTAAATTCCACCTTCTTTGCTATCAGACGGGAGACAAATCTTATCGTGTTTCCCACGTCGAAAAAAACCCTAATTAGGGCCATGGTCGTACCTTTTGAAATACAGCGACAGATGTAAATGCAGTTTGTATTTCGAAGATCAATTACTCCATTTACTCTATTTTATATTAGCAATTTCGATAACATTAAAATACAGCATACAAATAAGAATAACGTACAATAAAATCGATTTAGTACCAGAGTACAGTCGGATAATATTTACTCGGTCAATGCTAATAATTTTAATTGCTGGCATTATATCGTGTTCTACTTGCTATAAACTATTAATAAATAATTAAAATGATTACTACGATCGAAACAAATATATTAGTTAGTATTGCTCGTCTGCAGTGGGGCAAGGGGGTAATAACTTATGTGATGAATGGAACTTCTCTTGCCGTAATCGGATTAATTCGAGTCACGATCTCAACAGAGCATCTAATGTTACGCAGCGGAGATGTAGGTGGAGTTGAGATCGTGACAGTGACGACAGTCGACAAGAAAGTTCTTATGGCAGTATATCATTTTGATGTAACTCTGTGCTAAGTTAGAAGGAAACAAGTATAAATATATCTGCTTATACTTTTTAAACTACTTCTAAAACGAGAGGTGTGTTGTATTACTTTATTAACAAATCTAAAATTTTCAGGTAAAAGTGTTGAAGTTGGTATAATTCGGATAACAATTAGTATGTTAAATGTGAAAAATGTGAAAGTGAGGATAAAAACCCGTAAAGATAAAATTTAAAACGCTTACGATAATTAAAAGTAGTTTTAAAGCCGTTATTATTCCGTAATGTATGATCGTGAGAGCCTACCGCCGCGCTCAGAAGTCACACGGAAAGAAAAACTAATTATTATTACATAATTATATTTACCTGAATACCCAGATGTTTTAAACGAAGTTTTTTTTCTTCAACTATAAAAGAAAATAAATGTGCTAAACAGATGTTTATGGCAACCCTTTCAATTTTTGAAAATTTCAAACTTCGAACAATCGCGTGGGAAATACTATCGACAAACGTATCAATATATTTGATCGAACTTTTAATACAGAGTCGTAGAGTTCATATTCGAGTTTAAGACAACCGTAAATAAGTTGGGAAGGATATTGTAACCAGTTGTGAATTCTAATTTCAATTGTAGTGTGCGGTCAGTACAACACAACTCGCTTCCGGGATGTACGCTGCTACCTGTACATTTATGATTGGCTAGTACTATAAGTAGTTTTTTTTACAGTTATTTCCACCCTAAATTTTTCGGTTTATTTACAATCACGCACCCCTGTTTCTTTTAGGAACATTGCTGGCTTGGCAAAAAATTCAAATTAAGAATGAGTCACGTTTTAGCGGTCAATAAACTCATCCGTTAAAATCGTACCACGTAATTATTAGCATATTATGTCATTTCCCGTCAAACACTAAAAGGTAATCTACGCACCATATATATTAATGAGTCATTCAATCAAAAATATATGTAGGTCAAGTTTTCGTCAAAACTTATTTACAAACAAACGTAACATGATCATACAATGCTCGATAACAGATCGATATATCGTTAAAACTATTGAAAGGTGAACTTCCCACGGAGCGTGAGAATTGCAGTCGAGAGACAGAGACAGCAGAGCATCTCGCACGAAAAGCAATGAGTGTGAGTAAAACAAATGGTGAGCCAGTGTACCAATTATGTAAACAGTTATCTGTCAATCTGAGTTACGCGATAATCTGTCCTAATCTCTTGTGCTTTAAGTTGTGATTAGATTGCGTACTTGCACGTCTCCACGGTGAAGAGGTCTTCTTATAATTGGTATTGTACTACGCTTCAATTAGGATAAACTGTGAAGACTCTTATATAATGAATGCTAGACTGCCCATAACATTGGTATGGATAATGTTTTAAATAGATTTAGTAGTGTTTTAAGTAGATTTTTGTTTTATTAACATTATGTAACTAGTACAAAACGACTTAAAAATCTGATAATTGAAAGAAATGTCAAAGAAACAAACAGATTGAAGTGCAAAATAGACGGCAATATAAACATCGACTTTGCACACATGTATATGAAAGTTGTTTAGTTTCCTGTTGCATACTTGTTATGTATTAAATTATATTCGCTACAATTAATAGAGAGAAATTTCTTTAATATATCGGATGTCCCTATTTTCTCTCCTCAGTCGATGCTTAAAATATATATTACATTTCCCCCATTAATATCTCATTGGGTGTAAGTTATTAGGGATGATACAATATGAAACAAATAAATATTAGTGTCATAGTCCAACACTGGCCACAGGTAGCATATTTCACGTAACTGTTGCGAAAATTAATAACAGCTTGCAGACTTTACATTGCTTTATAAATTTGATAGTGGGTTAGTCAAACCAACTTGAACCAGTGCTTGACTTTTGAACTTCGGCTATCACTGTCTCCCATAGTCCTATAATATCACTTCTATCGTTATAAATGATTAAAGAAGATCAATACACATCGCATAAGACAAGTCCAGAGCGATCGTCAATTAATTTAATTTTATGCTTTAACAAAAGGTTAACGTTGTAACGGTACTCATAAGAAGGCGTAATAGACCTAAGATGCGCTCGCTTCCCACGCTGTTAATTAATTATGTGAATAAAAAAAGAAAAATAAGCCGCCACTAGCACTGCATAAACCAACTATGTGACAAATTAGGGTAATATGCATGTTAAAAAATTGGTTAATTTTTAAATTGCATACACATAGCTTTATTTAGGTAGTTTGTATCTGCAAATATACTTAATTAAATATTATCTTTTGTGACAAAGTTTGAGTAAAAAAAAAAAAATTGTTTATTGTTTATTATTGTCTATGGAGTTACTCTCACAACAACCGTAAAACTATCTTAAAAGTCTGTATTTTAGGCCGAAAGAATGACGTCATTAAACCTTTAAAAATATTGTTAACACATACACCTAAATATGATGCAACAAACTTTGATAGCAATAAGTACGATTACGCAATTTTATATATTTTTTTTATTTAATTTTTTTACTCATTATTCATCGTAAAATATTGTATTAAATGTATTCCAAATTTTAAAAATTAAAATGTAAAAAACAATAATAAAATACATTAGGCGCGTAAACTCACAACACTCTCTCGAGAAGAGTAGTTCGCGAACAGAAGGTATATAATAAACGCGGGAAAAAAATAAAAACACGCAAAATAACCGCTGGAAAAAAGAACATAAATGACAATTATATCGTGGGAAACGGGATGTTAACCGTTACGAGTCTATGCGTTGAAGTTATCTATTTTTAAATTTGTATCTACTTGTATGGGACTGCCGTTGTTTTAAAGACCTGTATGGTACTTCGATCGTCTATTTTTGTGCGAGTACTGTGAGACTAAAAGTGGTTTTTTATGGGAGTACGTGGACAATATTATACGTTGGCGACGTACCCTGGCTTTGCCATATTATCGTTCATTTTATAGCTAGAAAATGACTAGTGTTTATGTCGTTACTTCACAAATAGTTTAATTTCAGGCTTAATAAGTGTCTGTAAGTTTAACGTACGAAAAGAGGCAGTTGAGAATTTGGATTGTGTGAAATTTTTATCTACGTTTTTAGATTCCAATTGAAATAGCTCATAACTTTGTAATAAAATTATAATTCCTTTGTTCAAGAAGAAATATGAAAATTTTTTGTGTTATTATTTTTATTGAGTTACTAAATTTTGATATTTAAAAAAACTAATAATAAGACGATTTGTCTTATGGATTGTGAGATCCTATTTTAGTAAAAAAAAGTAACAAAAAAAAAATTGTATTGCACATTTGCATTTTTGAGACTTGACTTAAAATGTACACAATGCATAATATACCTACTGTATTTTGTGATTTTAAGCTAACTTAATTTGTAAATCATTGTTATTTTACTTTAGTAAGTCCCCGTACCTATGTGACTGAATCGTTTTTAAGTTGCACAGTTCGATTCCAAAGGCGCACCAAACAACCGTGGGAACACACGGACTCCCACATTTATAATTAACATTTCCTCTCGATAACCAAACCATCACCGAACTACTGTGTCAGATAAAACGTAATTTGTAGATATGTTGTTAATAGAAAACTAAAAAGCAGCAGTTAAATTCACTATTTCATTTTATATAATATACATACATTTCATTTTGTTAATTAAAATAAAGTGAGCGATGTTGAAGCATGCATTGTACGTGAATCATCAGAACTTTCGTTGTAATTTGTTTAATCACACATTGTAATCACAAAACCATAGTATTGTGATTGTAACATGTAACAAGTTCAAATAAAATGTGTTGGTGTGAAAGGCATTCTATTCATGAGTCCAAGTAAATTTTCCTGCTCGTGGTGCACCCGGAGAGGTGGCTAGACCCCCGTTTCTCCCGATTTAAACCAGACAGTACTCCTCTATGTTGGTTACGTTTTTATGTATCATGGTTGCCCTCCTAGAATCAACCGTGACCTCTTAATAACTCGTTTCGATTGCAACATCAGATTGTCAGCCAATTTTCAAGCGAGTTTCACGCTACTTTTTGGCCCGGCAATGAAACATTATGCTTTTGGTGTTAAAGATGGCCATGGGCGACGGTGACCACTTACAGGTAGGTGGCTCGTCTAATCGTTTATCGGCTATTTTAAATAAAAGTCAAGTTGTCTAGCTGTGACCTTCTTTAGTGAAAGGCCTTCAGCGACCTTAGAACTTCCGTCAGTTGAGTTAGTCACTAAACTCTCCCACTACCAACTCCCACACTCGCTCGGGGATGGATTTAGTCACATACACCACAAAGTGGTACAATCAGTACTCTGCAGCGGAACACTAATCAGTTTTGGTCCTTAATTTCATATTTGTCAAGTGTAACATATCAAACTAGACATACCTTTAAAACTCCTTGTTTTACTTTGTCAGAATAATTATTAATTTCTGTAACAATTCATTATTTGCGTCTCGAAAACAAGACTGTGTAGCGTATTTAGCCAAGATGTAATTGTAATCCAAAACTGTATACGTCCTACAGAATTACACATCTATGGGATTTGTATAAGTTTATTTTTATTTGAAACCTCATGCATTACTCAACAAATCAACAATACAATGATAAACTCGACACCGGTATCGGTGGGTATTAACAGACCGCAAGCCACAGACAGAGGAAGGGTGTGCCGGACGCACCACATATAGCTCGTGTGAAACTACCACCCGTCCACTATAGCAGGGCTGAATAAGGCAACAAATATTACAAGATTGTTGTTTAGGTTTCTAATTCTTTTCCTTGCAAAATATCTATAACATTTTTTATATGATATAGACGCATCAAACAACAAGTTGTCGATAGACGTGTTCATTCCACAGCCAGGTAAAATTCTCGTTTGGATTTCTCATAATATAATTATACATATTTAATCTACCCGATTTTCAAAGCGTAACGAAATCTTAAATACTAATAAAGGTCCGGTTGGAAATAAATAGCTTACAATAAATAGTTACAATAAATCTTAAAACCCCAAGATCTTTTCGCGTCAAAAATATTCCAGACGGGGGTCGGCCATTAAAACTGTCAAAGCATAGACCGCGGGGGAGACCACGGATCTATCAAGAGTGCAGAGCTAATTCCGACACAACTGTCGCTCGCACATGGCAAAGGCCCACGGGGATTTTGCCGTATTTAGAATAAATATATATTTTAATGCACCCTTATCCTATTGTGAGCATTAAGTAAAACTTTCTTTTTATAACCGTTTGGTAATTCGATCACGTTAGTATGCGTGACTGTTTTTCTTAAATTGTTACTTTTCATTGTAATTCAGTGGGCCAATGGAAGGGAGTTTCTAAAAATATTTATTTCAACTAATAGTTTCTGAAGTATATAATATTGTTTAAGATGTTGATCCGAATTCTTAATTTTATACAACTATTTTTTTTTTTTCAACTTTTAATAATCTCAAATTTAGAATTTGTTTGTTTTGAGTACGCATAGGAATCTAAATATTTTTTTTTATCCAATGCCTTGAGACTTTACACGGGAATTTGATTGTTAATAAAATCATGAACCTCAACGAAAGCCATTTCTTTCGCCAGATGTTTCTCCACATTTCCAACTGTAATTGCAACTACTGTCATTAGGTGTATTTTTTCCATTTCATGTTAGCTTACAACACATCTGCGATCCCTTTCATCTCTAAGGCTTTACTTTTCTATCTCTATCGGTACAAACTACGTTCACACATTTGACTCATGTACGTGATAATCTATCCTGCTCTAACACAATTGAGTATTTTGATATCTCTCTCACATATAATGATAACACGCGTTGTGGCTTTTTAGAGCGTCACGCTTCGTTCGATTCGCGTTCACTTGCTTTTATGTTCATAAAGTATACCTTATGCCTTAGGTCCTTGTATTGTCTTTAGCTTGTATTTTATTTTATTGCATTTTTTCTGGTAGTCGAATATAATTTTACTTTAAAGACTGGCTTCGAGAAATGTTTCCAGAACATGTTAAGTGTTAAGTATGTTTGATGATGACTAATAACAAAAAAATAAGAACGATTTTACAAACAAATGTTTGTAAATGTATTTAACAAATAATTTTATTAATATTCTTCACCTTTGTCTTTACATTCTATATGCAATCCTTTAACATTAATTCGACGTTAAGTGCCATTTTAGGTCGGTCGTAGATACATTATTGTTAGGACTGAAATGGAACGCCGCATTCGCGCAACACAGTCCCAAAAACTAATTGTATAGAATTGACACATAATCTTGCGTTACAGCGGAAATAGTAAGTACCTACTTATGATAATGGTTCTTCCCCAGGCGATACAGTTCGCGAAACAATCACCAAAATTAAACGTAGTTTAATAATAGATAAATATTCTAGTAAAGTGGTATTTCAGTCTGATTATCCACTAACCTCTTGAGACTCAATGTTAAACCTTTTTTTACTTCTTTCGATTGGGTGTTGGAGAATCGGTAAGTAATAGGCGAATTCCGATCATTCTTCTTGTCCGGCAATACTTCGGTGATGGCCGCTCGTACGCTTCATTGTCAACTATTTTATAATATAATTTGGATATCCAAGATGGATATTCAACTGTATATTCAATAGAATATATATAGTATACCATTTGTTGTATATACATCAGAATATCCACCTCCGTCTCCCTCTATGGCGATCTAACAATAGGTACGTGTATGTGGGCACATACTCTCAATGCGAGGCTTAGTCAAACATAAATAATTGCAAAGGCCCATTGACACACTCACCCCTAAAGAAGGGCGCAGTCCCCTTATACACAAATAAAATGCTTTCAACTGTTAGTCAAGTGCGAATTGCAAAATTTTGACCCCAATAATAATGCAAATGACTTAAAAGAAGCGCTCATAATCCGAAGGGCCGAGTCGATGTTAAGAGATTCAGTTAAGACTGCGAATACAATCCGTAATAGGAAGAATGAACTCTAGTGGGAAAATTTCGTAGTGGGGTGAACTCTAGGCTTCCTCTTTTACGAGGAGAGACCTTAGCACTGCAGGGGACTACTAATGGGTTAAAGAGAAATACATAAATTTTTATACATTCTGTGTTCGCGCTAAATTTCGTTGCAGATTTTGTAATGGATTCAATAAATTGGTATGTCTTTTGTTACGTAAGATTCGTAGTAGGAAAGAATCTAATAGCCTGTGTCAATTATAAGTAGGTAAGATTGCATAGCGTTAGACAGTGCTGTAAAACCGCCACAGCTTTTTATGTAGCTGTTGCATTTCGATTTGAGCCATTCCAACTCAGTTCTACGGATTAACAATGTGATTGCCACATTTTTATAATAATTTATGAATTACACACTGACGCTGTAAACTTTGGATGACTAAAATTTATTTATTTTTATGTTGATTAAACATCAAATATAGTAACAAACCCAAAACTCCAAAGTTTCGTATTCGCTTATCAGTTGTTGCAAAAATGTCGACAGATATTTCATGAAAAAGCGCTAATAAATTCTGGGGCACAAGACACGTGACTCACTTTGAAAGATCCCTTGTCCAACCATTGAAATATCTTTGTTTTAGTTACAGAATTATATGTCTAAATTTGGACGTACGTTGCCTTTGTCTCTGGTAGACAGACGAAGTCTTTGTGCTACTCGGAAAGCGTGGACGATGGTCTAAGTGTATCAGAAATCATGATTACCTAATCCTAATGCCTTTTTGCTTTTATCAATACTCTAGGCATATATTCCCCATATAGAGATAGCTGATACATACTCTTCGAGAACTTAAATTATTTCCCACTCGATTTTTCCTTCGAGAAACTGTAGGTGCGTGCTGGAATCGACCCTTGACCGGAGTAAAGGTTAACTTTAAAAACACGGGACTAAACCTAAACTAAGGTAGTTTTAACTGGCCAACTTTTAAAATGTAGCAATAGATTCGTTTCGGTTTAATTTAACGCGAATCTAATATGATAATTGAATTTGAACCAAAACAAAATTGCGTCGTGAAATTATTTTTATTACATCGTACGGTTTTTTACAGTTTTTTTTATCGAAGTCGGTCTAGTTCAGTCACGGTTTGTGGATGGAGGTCTACGACCGCGGCCATCTTTGTTCGAGCGAGTAAGATACTGGCGGGAATTGAAATGGAACAGACCTAAAAAGACTATATGCCCACAGGTTACTTTACAGTATGATATTGTTAATATCCGAGCTGCAATGTCAATTTAATATTAAATTTATACTCCAATTAACGGAATTCTTACCGATAGATAAAATTACTTATCCTTAAACGTCTCTGAAATTTATGAGTGTTACTTTAAAACTTGATGCGTTTTGTATTGCTTATAATACTGACCCTGATATAATGTTCTAAAAAAACTAACTGCTCCCGCGATTTACTTCTCCCAAAGGGCCAGATTACATCAGTTCTTAATAAGAACACAGATGGCGTCTGAATATTTCGTTTCGCGCTACTGTAACGATACTGCTATTTAATAAAACTGTACGAGATTTCCGGGTATTTTTTAAGCTGAATACTTTTAAGAGTTAACATGCACAATATATTTTAAACAGTTTAATTATAAATTTGTTACCTCATGTAACGCATGTTTCTCTCGACTATTACAGGAAAATTTTCATCTTGTAATCAATACTTACAGGTTCGCTTGTCTAGTTCACTCGACGTTTATACGTGATACTGAAGCTATATTAATCGGTTCGATAACCCTATTAACTATTTAAAGGTTTCCATCGTTACTTAACAATAGCTTTAGAAAAAACGAGAACTTACACGTTAGAAATATAGGCTATTTTTAAAGCTGTGTTTACATGATACGCACCATATAACACGTAACCGTGATGATGTGATGATACCATACAGTTTTTTTTTTTTTTTTATATTATCTTTTTTCACAGGACATTGACGGACATTACACAAAGTGAAAAAATATTCACACCTTTTAAAAATGTACTGCTACTGTTACTCAAGAAGTGGATTTAGAAAAACATTGATATAAAAATAAAACGCGCTAAAACTGTAGCATTTCATGATTTAACCATTTTTACTTAATGCCGTTCTTCATAAAGGCTTCCGTAGCCAAGTCTTCCAAATGTTGTTCATAACGTGTTATCTGAGATACTTAGTGAGGGGTAATATCGTCCCCAACCCTATTCGATACACATGACAATAGACTCTATTACTTGCGATCCCTTTGAGATGATGACACACGAATTTGCGGGGGCGATTGCCAGGGCAGATGCATGCCACAAGTGGATTTATTAAACCGAAAAAAATATATATGAATAATAACTCCGTAATAAAAAAAAGCAGAATATTTTGTAGTATATCCACATTTTTTTTCTGTATTCGTTTATAAAATAGCAAGCTGTAAGTTAGATTCAATATCAAAATAAAAAAATAAGAAAATGTACGAGACGTTATTAAGTAATCTATAGTAGTTTGTTAGAACTATTATTTTGGCTATGGGTTAATCCTGCATAGTGCGTACGTTTGTTGTTTCACGATTTTTTAACCCTTAACTGAAATAAAGGTTGCAGTTGACCCCATACTAAAGTTTTTACACTATCTAACCATTGAATGCTCGACTGGTTACACCGAGCCAGTGGGCACCCTCTAACAATTATAGTAAATATCAGATTTCCCTCTGACACAGGAAACTTGTTCACTCAGGTGTATCTCCTGGCTTCCATAACGCATCGGTATTTAGACACTCTTACCTGATCGTTGATATCCATAAATCCTTGTTCCCGGTGTGTTAATTAAGTTATTTTTAATAACAATTATTTTAGTATTCTTCATATACTTATTAAATTCCTTAGTGGTCGAAATTTACAAACCATGTACCTCCCAGGGATGCGTAAGCCGCAAAACCAATTTGTCAACACGAATGTGCGTGCTATGTACATTGTTCTTACAAAAGACGAACATATTCGCAAGTTTCAAAAGGAAGAGATTTTCCAAACGACCGAAGATCTTCTTCGATAAAGCACTTTATCTATTATAGATCTAGACCAGCTTTGACGTCAACATCTAAACTCGTACTGCACCAGGAAGCATCCGTGACGTCAACGGCGACATTTCGATATTGTGTTGCTCGTGTTGGGAATCGTGTTGTATCTGTGGGAACTGGCTGGTTATATATTAGTAGTACTTACCAGTTTAATTAACTATCACTTATATGCTCAAATGAATTAGTTAAAAAATATGCCTCCAGTAAAAAATACCTAAATAAAGTACGGAAATATCATTTTTTAAACGTTAAGGCTTGTAGTTTTTTGATCATGTAAAGAGTATAAAAATAAAGTAAAGACACGTACTGCTATAATGTAATGTTTCAAGTAATAATATATTGAAAACCACAGAGAAGTCACAATTGTCTTATTTATAAAGCAATAATAACTGTCTTAAGGTTAAATATGAAATGTTTAATATTTAAAGACAGCAGGGTCACTAACACTAATTATTACTTAAATATTTTCTAAATTTATATTGCGGTTTATTTAACACTCCAGATGGTGGCAACCCCAAGCGACAACACGGCGCGTGCCGATAATTAATGACGACGTAAAAATAGCAACACCGCGACCAATTTGCCGCTCAAATTGCATTTTGTTCCTACATGTTGCTAAATATAGACGAATTTTAATGAAGGGTGTTTTGACAACTCAACATGAGTGATAAACTAATACCAAAGAACTAAACGTATTTATTATATTACTAGTGTTATTAGTATTATAAAATTTTATAATAATAATAATAAAATAATATCGTGTTTCGTCATTTTTTAAGGTTTAGTTAAAATACATTTTTATTGTAAAACGTTGAAATAACAAAACAATAACTATTGTTAAAATTTATAGTTGCCGCTCTCACCCCAAAACAGCTGTAATCGGAAGAAAAAGTTCAAATATCTTCCGGCGGAAACGAGATCCCCTCTTAATTTTCAAAACGGCTTCCACCCTCAATTTAAAACCCACCTGGCGACAAGTACCCTCGATGTCTAAAAAATATCTTTAAAAAGATACGAACCCGTATAGTCTACTGTGTTGGTGGTTCTTTTGTTTTATTTGATAGGTTACTGAAAACCAATGATTTTATCGAACTTTGTACGTTTTTATCGTACGATAATAATGTAACGATATAGCTCTACGAGTACAGTTTTATACCATTTATATTGTTTTGTCGTATTATCCTATTTAGCTTTTATATGAATTTCTGGTATACAAGTTCCTTGTATTTGACGTATAACATACCCTTGAAATTTGACGTATAAAAAACTAATCCTTAATAAATTTAAAAGAGATGGCCCAAATCATGTATAATTAAATCTTCTCTATCCTCAGAAAGAATCGTATGACGGACTTGAAAAAGGATATACTTACCCCAGTCTATGGTTACTTAAACCAACTGTGGTGTCTACTAATATTCTCATTGCAGCGTCGTTTCCTAACCCTTTGTGTTGGGGTTGGATAATAAAAAACATGTTTAGGTTTCCCACCGAATGCAGTAGCATCATCCCGTACCGTGATAGTAATGGCTGATTCGTCTACTGTCATGTAAGTCATTGTCACTTTAAAATAAAATTCGTGGCTAAAGCCGCTTGAAATCGGAATGTTACTGCAAACCCTATTCAATAGTTATTCTTAGGCCATTAGCTATTAAAATAGACAGTCTATTATACTTGAATCGCTGGCAACACTCGATAGAAATACTTGTTACACAATTGCTTCTGGCAACAGTAACACTGGTACGATTTCATAATCCTACTGTTATTATTTATTTATAGTTTGTTCTTATCGAGAAAGAAAAAACTTAAATAATTGCATTTATATTATCTGTATACAGAGCTATATGAGACTTAACGCTGTGGTCTCTGGTTTGGGTTGGCATTTTTAGTGTTAATGAGAATTTTGTGACTTTCCGGTCTGATATGATAAAAATGTGACCTACATTTTTAAAACCACAAAAAAAAACTTCCATTCACGTATTCGTATTCTAGTCTGTAGAGGATATAAGCTAAAATAGATTTTGATAAATACTTTTGTAATAATATTACTAGTAATTGATATAGAGAGCTGTGATACACTGTCGTATTACGTTATTAATTTGAAAGTTAAACGTATCGAAGCTGTTCCTTGAAAGTCTCATTTTACGTACAAGTGTTTAAATTTTATCATTGATATACATAACAAGGCTAATAGCGGATATCTTTAACTGAAATACTAAACTATTATCAAGCTGAATTAAGTATGAAAGAAGTATGGAGTCAATTTGTCATATATAGACATCCAGCTCCTCTAAAATTCATCCGCAGTTGGCCGCTCCATCGCTCAGATAAGTGAAATATGTGAAGTAGAATAAATAGGGTTGTCGAATGCATTGTTTGTGATGATAGCTAAAAGATCTTATTTGCAAATAAAAAGTTTTTGCATTAATTGGAATGTAACAGTAACCAGTAGTAACAGAGGAAACCAACCAATAAAATTGACGCCATTGTTTGACGGGGCGAAATGGCGCGAGCTGACAAAATCTTTTTTTTTATAGTTTATTTCTTTACACTTCATACTAATAAGCACTGCATATGGAACCATAGCGTTATCTGTGGCGGAACTAGCACGTGTACCAACAATGGTGTTCTCCATGGCTGGCGGAGGGTGACGATTCAATGGGGTGATAGAGGATTACTTCATAAAAATATTCTTACGACATTTTAGTATTTCTGTTTCAAAGTTTGAACGTAAGAGTAATTCTTTGATATTTAAACTATGAGTGTTTCATATATTTTTTAAGCGCATAGGACATAATAATATCAGATGCAACTTGCATGTACAAGATAAAATAACAAACATTCAATTAGTCGAAGAATACTGAAAATACAATGCCCAAGTACTTAATATTTTTTTTGCATTCGAAGACTTTTTTACATATATCAAAGATTTTTTAAAATTATAAGTTGCTACCCATTCATGTATAAATTTTAAACATGGTCTGCTTTATTGTACAAATCAACACGCTTTATAGTCTTTAGAATTAAAAATAAATTAGTTGTCATGTCATGTCTTTAAGTTTTATGAATTGTTATTTTGGCTTAACAAAGTTGTTGACTCTGTCTGACTCGAAAATAAACACGCAAATATACAGTCCAAGTGCGCCACCCCAAAACTTTATCACAACTTTGAAAAGGGAACATTGCCGCCATTATGCCCCTTCTTACTCCGTAAACTCAAGATGGCTGCCACCTGGCGAGCAGATGCGCACACAGCTTGCGTTTGCGTTAATGTCAAATGATTCGATTATTTGAGGTCTCCCTACATTTTACTATCATTTATCGAAAAGAACCGGTCTGATATGGCTTGCTTATAAACTACAAACACTTCATGGACGCTTTTTAAACACCAAAGAAAGCCAAAGTTGCCTTGTTTACGTGACCAATACATGTCAAAATTTATTTGAAAACATGAATAAATTATGTCTAAACAGTATTTGTTTTATCTTTCACGTTTGACAGAACTAAAACAATAACATTGACATTGACCAAGATTTTCGAAGTATCTATATCCATCTGAAGATACTGAATGAAATTTTTTTTTCCTGCAATGAAACGCTATTCAAGTTACCTAGTTTGTTCTTTTAACGAACCTGATGTAAAAAACTGGAAAAATTATGTAGCTTATGATGTAAAAAACTAAACTTATTCAAAATAAATTACAAGTAGTAAAGAACTTGAGTAATGCCAGCGAGCTTATGACAATAGACAAAGAATGATTATGGAAAAGCATGGGCAACCTGATAACAAGTAATTGAGCTAACGATACACTAGTCTTTTATCATTATACATTAAGAAGTTTACAACATTTTCTCTTTCATCGTAATGGCAAGGTATTCTACGCGTTGCAGCTGCTACGCTCGTCTTGTCATACATGGAAAAGGTCAACGGAGATAGTAAAATGTTTAAGGGCACCAATTAAACTTCTCTCTCTCTCTAATTAATCGAATATCAATTGAAAGCATTTAGTGTAGCCCTATTGCAGCTATACCCACCCGTTAATGAGACCACCTGAAGGCACGTGCATTTTTGTATTTACCGTAGAAATTTGACAGCTCCAGTAGGAACAGAGCAGGTACGTTAATGATATCTCTTAACGAACACAGAACAGTAACACAACACCAATACAACCATAAGGTACTAGGTATACATAAACTGAGTGGTATTTTCTTGAACCAGGAACTGTTGGAATTTCGACAGGCGCAATACTAGCAATTGAAACATGAGAGTCTACTGTAATGTCTAGCTGAGGTTACTCAAGGATTACTTTTGCCATGGTCCCGGCTAATTTAGTTTAATTTCCTTGTTTCAGCGCCCCGCACGTCTTGTACGGGCGGAACTCCCAATAACCTGCCCCCCCTGAGCTTCCACGCAGTTCACGGGGAGAACGTCCGCGTGTCCCGGGATGGAACCACGGCTCGAAGAGTTGAGTCCTTCTGCAAGGGCGTGGCCTTCAGTGCTAGGCCTGTACGGGTCAACGAGAAGGTAGGTTTGATGAAGGTTTTTTGACTGAGAAAATGTGAGAATAGTTTTGCTCTTGGCAGCATTTGTTTAAATATCATTCAATAGTTAACCATAACAACTATGAAATATGCAGCATGTGATCGACTAGAAGTCATGTAGTCACCACTACTGGACATCGGCAGCAATAACCACGTATAGTTAAAACAAGAATCATAGTTTTTGAAGTGTATTACTAAATAAGTCTCAGCAAATTGACGGCACTCTCATTAGTCAGAAGAATTAGAATTCTGAACTAAAAGGAAATGCTGTTTCTATATGGATATATGGCTGTCAGTGATCACTTTATGGTCGACAGTAAACAATAAGACAAACAACTCATAATTTAGCTCCAGAAATAGAGATATTTTTATTTGAATCTTGGTATCTCTTTTCTTACAGGTGTGCATCCGCTTTGTTGAAATTTCAAGCAGTTGGAGTGGCGTGATCCGCTTCGGTTTCACTACCCACGACCCCACTTCCCTAGCCCATGCCCTGCCTAAATATGCCTGCCCAGACCTCACCAACAAACCCGGCAACTGGGCGAAGGCGTTGGGCGAACGGTTCTGCGAAAAAGACAACATATTATATTACTATGTTAACTCAGCAGGAGATGTACACTTCGGCATCAATGGCGAGGATAAGGGACTTTTTTTTTCTGGCGTTGACACGCGAAATCCGCTGTGGGCCTTAGTTGATGTCTACGGGAACTGCACCGCAGTGCAATTTGCTGATCCAAGAGCACCAAATCAGATCAGACGTACACAAAGTCCGATGGTTGAGGAAGATAGATTAGTAGGTGGAATGCGCTCTTTATCCGTAGAAGAACCTTTGCCTCCACCCAGGTATCAAAACCCATCGGTGCCGCTCAGTTTGCACAGAACGAGAGGCAGGAACGTGCAGTTTGTCAACGACAGAGGCGTAGCGGCAAGGATAGAGACTGAATTCTGCCAAGGATACGTCTTCACGGCGCGACCTATGTGTCCTGGGCAGACGATTATTGTACAGATTCTGGCTACCGAAACAGCGTATGCTGGGAGCTTGGCTATTGGCTTGACATCATGTGACCCTGCGATTTTGCGACCCAGCGATTTACCTGACGACGCTGAGCAGTTGTTGGACCGACCAGAATACTGGGTCGTAAGGAGAGATGCAGCAAATGGGTTAAGAAGAGGCGATGAACTTGCAGTCACGTTGACGTTAGACGGAGAGGTCAGAGTCAGTCGTAACGGATCAAATTCCGTCACAGTGATGCATGTTGATCACACCTTGAGGTTGTGGGCGTTTGTCGACATTTATGGAGCCACGCAAAAAGTCAGAATGCTAAGTTCTCAGACCGTCGCCAACCAAACGCCGCCTCAGCAGCTCAGGGTGCTCGCAGGTTCTGCTGCTCCCATCGCTACTGGCGCTGGGGGAACCGTATTGGTCGTTAGTCTTCCGCCGCAGAACGGAAACCAGAACCTTATCAACCATCAGCAAGGTCTGACTTTAGCAAGTGCGCATTATATTGAGGTGATTACGTAATTATACTTTTTCTTTATATACTTAATAATAAATTTGAGGTTATAAAAATTTATGGCAGCAAATGTTGATCCTTATTTTTTTAATCATATATTAAAACATAGATAAACTCTTTTTAGTACCTAAATATCAAAGTCGTAACTTTTAGTGACATTTGTATAATAAGCGCGCATAATACAATTGTCCCAAAAATTTATGTTTTAATTTCTTCTTTCCAGCCAATTCAATCATCGTCTCAGCTCTGCCTTACGAGTCTACAGACGCTGCCAGCACAGGCCAGTTGCAGCATGCCCCAACAGTACCAACGTCCTAGGACCGATGCTCAATGTTCTTCCACGTCGCAAAACAATTCGAATGAGCAAGTTCAACTACCCAACGGTCACTCAGAACCTTTGAGACTTCCAGAAAGGATTCCCAATGGTCCTTCTACAAGCAGACTAGGCCCCAGTACATCTCATCACCAACCAATATATTCTGTCATCGGTGAAGGGAATTTAACCGGTACAGAATGCACTATATGTTATGAAAATCCTATTGATAGTGTTCTGTATATGTGTGGGCACATGTGTATGTGTTATAGATGTGCTGTGCAGCAGTGGAGGGGTAAGGGGGGAGGTCAGTGCCCACTGTGCAGAGCTCAGATCAAAGATGTCATCCGTACATATAAGTCCTGATGAGATTTTGAGTTATGGGGTAAAGATTGTCGTGGTGGCCAATGGACTGGGTATTCAAGTCAACATTATTGGTAAGGACTTCTCGGGATACGTAATATTAGCGGGGACAGTTGGTTCTTATACAATTTTACAAGGGTAATAGCCAAGTAATCTTTACCTCAATCGGTCTTTGTTATTTAAAAAAATATGCCAAAAAAACGTTCAACAATGATTTTGACAAGTTATTTAAGTACATAGATGAGATACTCCAAAAATGTATATAAATGTAACTAACCTAAAATATTGTTCAGATAATAATCATTGTAACATGTGCACTGACATTTTGACATGAAAACCCGAACCGTAGGATTAATGACGTAAAGAATTGGGAATGTAATATATTTAGAAATACTTATGACTTAAGAAATAATATATGCATATCTTATGTTAATTTCATTTAAGCGTATTAATATAATCAATTGAAAGGTGAAAGAAACATGAAAATGGCAGCTATCAATTCAAAATTAAAACATTTTTGACGCTCATATATAAATTGGTGTTTTGATATGTTGTCTGAGACATGTACATGTATTTAACCATGAATTTTCGTCCAATGACGTAAGAAAATGACAGATTGATTTGCTGCCATTTTTATTATAATCTGTATTTCGATGTTTTAATTATCATTGTCGCACATTTATTTTAGGACTGATTTATTTAATTTAAACTACAATTCGTTTTTAATTCGTGTGTTGGGTGAATATCCAAAAAATTTTTTTGAAAAAAAAAAGGGTTTTGGATCGCGTCACTCATATTAAGTATAAATTTGTTATCCCGAACGTTTAATAAAATATTTATAGTATTTATTTTACCATGCATGTAAAATTGTACAAACACTAAATATATTTGGTAAAATGCATTTTAAAATTAAAGAAATGTGCATTCTACTACTGTAAAAGATTTGTAAAATTTTACCTATTTTTTCTAAAGCTTTCACATATTTAATTTATTTGTCTATGAACTATAAATCTTTGTATATCATATCTTCTTCATGTATCTGAACGACTCTTATGTAATCGTGAATATACTTCCACTAATATCTATATATATTATTGTATCGTAATCTGAACAATTATTTATTATCGTAACTATTAATATATAACCGGCTATTGTAGTTTTTCGACATTTGGACACTTGTGTCACCGCTGGCGGATAACAGAACGAATAATTTTTTAATAGAATACATTTCTTCTTATAGCCGCTAACGCTGAAACAACTTCCTTAGTTTTGCTAGGTTATTGTAAGTGGTAGGTTCCTAGAGACAGGTAGTTAGTTTTCTAGGCACAGGTAGGCTGCAAAAATTGTACGTCCACAACAGTATAATAATATTCGGTGATAGTTGTAATGCATTTAATAATTTAAAGAGTATTTTTAATTTTCTACAGGACTAATGTTACCAGTAAGCGGGAGTTCCTATGAATGTATCGTAGAATTTTCTACCAAAATAGTAGTAGTGTCGGAAGTTTAGTAGACGGCAATCTGTAGATATAAGCTACGGTGAGCCGAGTTAAACTTTGCGAAACATCGTCGGTGAAAATCTTTCGATGACATTCTCAACCAAAACAGTAGATAATTTGAGCTTTATTACCCCGTATATTTACAATATTACCATTCCTTTCATGCTCAAAATGATTGTATACTAAACGTATGCATATCGATTACTCCTTGACATATCTCTGCATTGGTTTTAACCGTGATTTCTCATTCAAATTATTTCTTTACAGTCATTCCTTATTAGTAAATTTAGGGGACTAACAAATATTAATAACAAAAATAAACGTTCTTTTTACCAAAATTTGCAGCCAGTTTCACAATTTAGTTTTATAATACGTAATTTTAATTTGAATTCGGTGTAATTTTTAATTTTTCAGTTTGTAAGTGAAATTAACAATTACACCGAAAGTAACGTAATGTCTGTGTATTTATTTAGTTTCTGTAAGGCAGTGACACTTGATACCAAAATAGTGTGACCAGTTTAATAAATTTATATCGAAGTTAACGCAAATTAAAGCCAAATCTTTTTACGTTTAGTTGATTTGTAAATATGAATGAGAAACATGTTGATACATTTTTGAAAAAAATTGGCAAGCTTTTTTATATTATGTATATTTTACTCGTATTTGATGTACTTTACAAATTGCAAAAATTTTGCTAGCTGCGGTATAAAATACTAGACCTTACAGAGTATAAAATTGTCTATACCCATCTTGTTTTAACATTGATTATAAACAGTCTACTGTGCTTTTAAAAACTGTAAATAATAATTGTTCCGAGAATCTTTTGTGAAAAAAAAAATATGGCATTAAATTATCTGAATACATATCATACAATTTTTTTGAAAATATATCAACATAAGAGTGAATTTAAATTGTGATATGATTTTTACATTATTCTTTTGTTTTATTTTTCGTGCTCGGTCCTTGATGTACAGTGTTGTCATCTAGTCGTTAGTAACTTATTTTTTTTTTTATTAAAAAATTTCATTTGATTACGATGTTGGAGTTTAGATTAAGTTTTCAAATAAAATGGTTATCAAACGATTTTTCCTTTTTTTTCCAACATTTTCTCCACATAAAGATGTAGTATTTAATGGAATAATTGACTGAATGATTTAGCCAATATTTCTCTATGTTATGTGCTAATGGTCGCAGGGTAGCACTGGTTGTTTATAGACCTAAGCGGGGCAACAGGCATCGCTGGGTTGAGAACGGTAGTCTCGAGACCAGAATGCCTGAGCTCAGTTGGTGAACAGTGTTAAATACATACATACGTAATATTTCAAAAGTAGTAACAAATCGTTGACATATGTCAGTATATGTATATTTTCGAGGCCGAAGACTGGGTAGAACGGTGGTACTTAGAAGATACCTAAGGGGTAAACCCAATTGGAGAACGTAGATGTACCTTCATATAAGCACTAGACATCCAAATAATGGATAAATCTGAAATCACTTGCTAAAGCATTGTACTCTATTTACAGCTACATATTTATTGGAACCCTTTCAGAAACCAGAAAGAAATGAAAGTAATATTTTCATAAAAACATTTATTTACAAAATGGGCATACAAAATTGATCGTATTATTATCATTTAGTCACTATATGTGCTCAGCGTATATAAAATACTGGAGTATTAAAATAAGTCTTGTTCAAGTAGCCGTAGATTTCGCATCCATAGCCTACAAAGGATGCATTCCTGGTGTATGGAAATAATCGTATTGCATCATAATCACGCAACAAAGAAACCATTAAAAACGTAAACAAAGAGGATAGACAACGATAACAAAATATAAAAAATAAAATTAAGAGGGTAGAATACATTTCGTATAATATTATGCCACCATTTATCTGTCACTTTTAATACAATAAACGTAGTTCTCTGCATCCTCATTACTCTTTATTTAGTTCACGAAAGCCCGTATATACATCTTTATCCTACGCATGTACATTTACATTGTACGTTGCAAGTACTCAGAGTCAAATAATAAAAGTGGTCAAAGATTTACGAGGGATCGTTGGGCCCGTTCAAAATATATTGGATACTTGAAGCTTTTTTTTTTTCAGGGAATATTAATGAAAGCATGTCTTGTTAACATCATAGAGGGCTAAGTCGTATAGCAAAAATAAGTAATATAACACCATAAAGTTGCGACATGCGTCAATAGAAAGCAACGGCCATCGGTGATTAGTAACGATGCACATCAGATAAGCCAAAAAAAATTATTCCCTACAACGGTTTGAAATGCATTTAGAACAAAAGGAAACCCTGAAAAATTCGAATCGTTCCATACATCAGGAGAGCACAACACACACTACATTTCCGATTCAGACACTAATCTCATATCAACTTCTCTATTACAAAATACATAATACTGTAACATTTTGGTCTCCTATGTTATCGACTTACATACAAACATTTTGTAAATGCATTAAGTCATTAAAAATACTGGTATACTTAATTTGTACGTGGGAACTACATCTATGGAGTTATTTACACTAAATTTTATGTTACGCTAAGTTCCTAATTTTTAAGTATATTGGCAATGTACATTGTATGTTGCCTTAACATAGTGGTTGGTCTGTTGCGATGCTTGGCCACTGCAAGCCATGGACGATATTTGAAATATTATAAATTAGGTTCGCTACATTTCCGTAACATAAATTCCTTGGAATGTCGAATTCAACATGGCGTTCGATGCTTTAAAATATGCGACACATACATACAAGGCACATTACATACAATTGAGGTTAAAACGTTCGATTCAAAATATACAAAAAAGTGAACTGTAATTGTGATGTAAAATTTTAACTTGTCGATTTCGATTCGAATTACAAATTTAGAATCCTACTAAAATAAATAGAATATGTGCATATGCCCCGAGATATGTTCTTTAAAGTGTTTCTGTGATATTTTTTATTAAAATGGGGTCGTAAATTTAAAGGAAACTGATCATACTACATCTCTTATTATACGAAAACAAAAACTTCTAGGAAAAAAAAAACTGAATTACGCTTTCTTTCAGTCTTAATTTGGTGCTGTCGTTCTCTAAGTGGGCTTAACTTGTCTGTTGCCACTTGTCTGTTAACTGTTGTCATGTATCCTCTGTCTGTTATTCGTTTAACGTGCTGTTTGACGAAAAATTCGAACATTGAGTTGAAACTATAATATTTTCACTACTTAAACTACAGAGGCCTATAATAAGGATACAACAATAATTTTAAAGCAAGGATGCATACCCTGTGCTAGCATCAAAGGTATGTACATATGAAAAGAAATTTATTGTTTTTGTTAATTTCACATTCATACAAATTACCTTCAAAATTTAATTTAATACAATGTATAAAGCACAATTTTATAGCATTAAAAAGTAATTTTGCTAATAAAATTTCGATCGAAATTTTTGAAACAATCAGAAAGCCTGCATCATAGAATTAAATTGCTCGTTTTTTTTTTGTGAAACGTATATATTCAATGAATAATATACATTGTAGCTACATTACCTGATACGAAAAATACTTAAAATAGTAATCGTCACAACGAGACATAGTAAATATTGTTTCTCAAAAGAAGAAAAAGTTTTGTATCAATAATATTACCAATAGTAATTTACACAGTCCACATATTATACGAGGACGTGGCAAAATCAGTATGCAGTTGAGATGGAATTCAAACATTGCAAATCAAAATTTTAAATGTTTTGTTTCATACATTTTAACAAAGATTTTACATAATGAAAACACATCTCTGATAAACGATGAATTCACTAAGTTTGTAAGAAATTATGGCTACAACCGACTTCAAAGCATGGGTATTGTTTTACGATGAAGCCCTAGCCCGTATTCCTCCACGATACTCTACTATATTTTGAACTATTTCAGTGTCATGAAATAATTACTGATGTCACTCCAATCTGTATCATTTATTATTTATTGATATCACCGAAAATAAACATTTACTTTTGCATTACAAAACGAAAAGTTCCCTCAGAGCGTTCTTCGGACTTCAATAATATATGCCCACCACCCATGTCCCAACATACGAATTGGTGACATAACTGTGAGCTTTTCTACTTACGAACGATAGTCACAGACTCATGACCGTTTCTAAAGACTATACTGGATACTAATCACAAGTACATACTAAGTTAAAGCGCATATAATTTAGTCACGATTTTTTTTGTTTCTAAACCATTAGTCACGATTTGTAAAATAATTCCAAAAATAATATTTACGCATTAAATTTCGAATTAAATTTATATTGGTACTGGCCGTATTATAATTACAAATTACTAAACTAAGTTTAAAATTAAACGTTAAATAAAAAAAAAACTATTTATTATTTTTTATGACGATTCAAGATGGAATCCAAACAATCCTTGGTTTGCTATAGACAGAGAATACCATAGACAAATTGGAGTATCCCCTTTCAGTCGCACAAAATAGAGCAATTTATGTGTCATGCATACGTAAAAAACAAAATTGTCATTTGCCACACCACCTACGTCACCTTAGCACTTGTCTTACCAAACATATTAAAAACCAAAGATTAAAATTTTATAGACAGGACTTTATGGAATAAAAAGAAAAAAGTCTCGTCATAGTATCGTTTTTGGCACTGTTTCTAATATGTCTGAAATTTATTTTTTGTGTAATGTGTTGCAATCAATCGTCTATAATATTCTTTGTCTACGCTAATGCACTATAAATACTGTCAAAACTGACAATTCCACTGTTATCATCCTGCTTATTATTAGAGTCACTAAGCTACCTGAAGAAGTTGGCGGGAATACGAATCTCTCAATATTTATACAAAAATATCTTACCCATGGGCATTGCCACAGATGTTTCAAACCTCCTACAAATGAGATTTTTAGCTCTGAGTACACCCATTCTCTTAATTTAATTACAATATCCTAATCCGTGTTAAAAATCATCCCCGTAGGATTGTTACTTGTGACTAAAAAAACCACTTGTAAAAAATCCTACAAAACTTAGCCAAAAATAGGGCTGTCACAATACTGTCGTAAAAAGCAAAACAGGGTTCTCAAAAGCGTTGTAAAATCTTTCGAAACACTATCAAATATTATACTTAGAGTAAGATGGCGTGTGTCAAATCTATTTGCATCTTTTACCATTGCATTGTGTATTACACTGGGAATTTGTTACTATAGACAGGATAAATAGTTTCTAAACACACACATGGAAATACCGTGTTGTTATTACTTTTTTTTTACACATGCATGCACATTTTGTTCGCTAATAATCGATATCTCAATTGAGTTGTTTTTACTACTATCAGCACTGGCTATTGGCTAGAGATTCCCCCCAACCCCCCCGCCAGCCGTGGTTGAACATGGCTGCGTAGGGGTGTTTTCGTTTCTTGTGTAGTCTGAGGGACTCCTCTGACGCGTACCAGTATTGAGGAAACTTGTCGAAGGGATACTTGATCGATTCTTTTACATAAGGCTCGGAGGGGTCGGCTGGAAAGTAAAATAAAAAAATGCTGATAAATATATAATTAAATATCTTTTTATTACTAATCATAAGTAAAAGCTTGACAACAGTTCCATTTGATGGTAATGCAGCTTTATTAATGACAATGTAGTTTTAAATGTTTAAGCTCAATAACATAGAAAAATCCTATTCGCAAAAAGTATACATATTTTCGGTACTCCAGAGTTTCAATAAATTTGTAACCGTCTTCAAATAGGACTATAGGATTTATTTAAACATTTAAAATGGGAATTTATTGGTCTCCAAGCCATGAGGCAATTACACAATTACTCTCAATCTGGTCACTTAGCACAGTTCTATCATTGAACATTAAAGATTCCATTTATCATTTGGATATTCGATGCTAGTTAAAAACACACTTTATAATTTGATTATCATAATGTTGATTTAATGTAAATGTTGTAATGTTTTGAGGAGTTTTTTTTCGCCGTTTCTCGTAGTCAATGTTAAAGCGACTTTTCGAAGCGGTAGTGAAAGTAAAAAATGTGCGTAAAGTGAATTTAAGATTATACCCAAATTATCACATGATGTTGAATTTGAATTTCATTACCGAATTTTATCCACATATACAGTAGATTTCATAAAAATCAGGCAAAACAAACAGACTGATACGCAAGTGAACTTTAAGGGTAACTTTTTTTTTTTATTCATCTATAGGCCTACAAAAGTTTTAGGGGAAAATAAGAGATGATGTTGTATTGACTGACCTCCTCACTTCTTCTAGTATGTACTTAAGAATAGAACAGTGACGAAGATGTACTCACTTGGAGGCAAACAGTAGACGCAGAAGATGCGGCGGCGTCTCCCCTCGTGCGTCGCCAGGTGGCGCTTGTGTGCCTTGCGGCGTGCGGAGACGTGCGGACAACACGGACACGGCACGGCCAGCGCACGCGGCACCGTGCCGTGCCGTTCCGCTGCGTGCGAGAGTAACGTTGACGCTACACGATAGCCCTGAGGATGAAAAATATATTTACAACCACACTATATCGTAAACTGGGAATATGATATCAGACAAAAAAAAAACTAGTTTTCCGATTCCGATTTTCTGTATCGATTAATGGTGAGAGCGAATAACCATTGTGAGACAGCAAATATATACAAAATTAAATATATTTTAGTGTATTTTTATTACTATAGGAAACAATGGTACCATAAAATGGTGAAAGCTTGAATTATGTGAGACAGTGAATTAAAAGTGACGACGTCGTAGCCCAGTTCGTAGTGACCCTGCCTGCCGAGCGAGGGTTCCCGGGTTCGATTCCCGGTTGAGGCTGACATTTATGTGACACACAAATGTTTGTTCTAGGGTCATAGGTGTTTGTAATGTCATATTTGTGTATCCCACTCGCAACACAGGGAATCCTTGTGTGGGGGTGTGAGTGAATAAACGTTCAAAAAACGTTATGATTATTTTGGCCCAAGAACAATTTTTACCTATTGCAACATGGAAACCACAGGTAAAGTGTATCACAGCTTGGTAGTACACAACCTTGTAGTTACCTTAAAACAGTGCTCGCATTGGTAAGGAAAGTTCTTCCACTTAGGGTTCTTCTTCCGACTGAACACCATACGATACGGTTCCGAAGGGAACCAGTCCTCTGGATCCAGAAGGAGTTCTACTAGTTCTGTGCCTGGAATAAAAATAAACTTATGTAATGCACTGCACTCATTTTGACAAGTCTTTGGTAAATTCAAATGCATTCGATGCAATGAAAATGCTGACACCTATCTCAACTCAGGTCAATTGACTTTGCACTTGAAAATAAACAGCACTGTACCAGATTCTTGTCAAGATAGAAATACAATTTTTTTATTAATTACTGAAGGTCTTATGTTGTTTTTACATGATGTGCAAGGGAGTTTCTTTGTCGAATGTTCCCTTTCATTGTAATGCGCCTTTTTTGTAAAGTAGTGCAAGCAAAATAATGACCTACAGTTGAAAAATATATATACATTTTATAAGTAAAACTTTTCTTGACTCAACTTGAGAGAAATTCAGTGTTTTTTCGGACGGAAATGGCACTCTGTAGTCTATAGTCTGTTGACGTAGTTTCCTCTATTTGGCAAGTGGCAAATGTTTTAATCAACTGGAATGATTCTTTAAATAAATATATAACAATTTAGCGGCTGTAAAAAAAATTAGTTTCTGGGCGCATTTTTTTTACATTATTACTATTGAAATAATAAAATTGTTAATACTTTTTTTTTTAAATTTTCGTTTGCTACGTCTATAGCATTTTCTAGTAAGTTATATTGACATGGGCTATTCCAGCCTTTAATTTATTTTTTTATTTTCAATTATTTTAATATGTCAGTGACAATTATTTAAAAAGTGAGAGTGCTATAAATTATCAAGTTAAGTTTTACTTCAATCAATTTTTATGTTATATATAAGTATATTATGAAAGTCCTAAATGATAAATACACTGAAAATAATAAACCCATTTTATCCTTAAGACAGAAGATACTTGTTTCTTAATATAAATAATGTTTATTATGTTATATTGCAAATAATTGATATTTACTTGTGAAAGTTATTTATTTTAGCAACATTTTACTCAATTTTGTCTGATTATTGACATTGGAATTGGTATAAAATGTGGTACATGGCACCTCACACTAAATCTTCATTCACAAGAGATGCTTTAAAATACAACTTATAGGTAAAGGATATTATAGTATAGATTAATAAATTAATGACAAATACGCCTGCAAAAAATAGTGTCGAAACCAGTTCCTAACAGGTTTAAACTTATTTTGTAATTACCATGGGTTGTTTTAAAAGATGTGCTGAGGAGTTTCTTTCGCCCTTTTGTTCTCCTCAATGTATAAGCACCTTTTCCAAATGGTAGTAGAAGCAAAAATTACGTGCATAAGTGTATTTACCGAATAGCTACATGATTAAATGATTTTGAATTTGAATTTGACACAATCACATTTCTCATTTTTTACCTGGTGGAAGCTTGATGGGTGGTAGTTGAACTGGTTGAGGGGTGATGTGTGGTAACACAACACTAGTGAGAGTCGTGTTTGTAGCTGCTAGCAAGCTTGTCAGGATTGTGTTCTGCGCCTGAAAAATATAACAAAAATCTAATTTATGTATTGAATTGAATACATTTTATTACATTAAATTATTAAATGTGCATAGCATTGTATAGGTTAGATAATTGAGAACGCTAAAAATTAGGCCATTTAAACTACATAAAAAAAAAAATTATATGGATATGCAATTTGGAATCTAGATTTCTGTAAATCTCAATATCTCATGAAAATCCTGAGATCACTAAAAATGTTACATAGATACAAAATTTATAAATACAAAACCTATTAATAATAATAAATAGACATTCTGCTCACCATACTAGGTCTTACACATGGCACAAACAATAAAAAAAATTACAAACAACCACTACTTAAAAAGATATATTTACCCAATGTCTGTCAAAATCAGAAACGTGATGACCCTTTGCTTTGCAGAAAAGTTATTATGGGATTGTGCTATTAGTGATCTGACACACATTTTAGGGTCAACAAGCCCATGGCATTGTCTCTAATACCATTGTCTGTTTTAATTAAAACCATTGTTATTCTGAATATCAACAACGATTCATCAGATTTATTAATTAGGTCATCAATTCATTTGAAAGTATAAACATTGAAAACTTACCTGTAAAAGAGCTCCATTGCTAAAACTCTGAGACAAATCTATTTTTGGTTTTCTCTTATACCCTTTAGGAGGTCCTCTCTTCTTTGCTATTTCTCCATTCTTCTTATATCTAATAATCTCACCATCGTTTGTCATTTTCGTCACCGGAGTTATTGTAAGTTTAGCTGGCAGTGAATACCTACTGTGTAGATTTTTGACCACATTGTTTGAATGCAGGTTACTTGTTGCAAATGCCAAGGGATTGGCTAAATTCAATGGATTGTTAACAAATTTTGGTAATGTTGATGTCGGTGTTGTTGGGTATATGGACAAAGATTTAGGAGTGTTGAATGCTGGTATTTGGTATACTTTAAGGTTCAAGGAAGGGTTTGAGAATTTCAGTCTTTTTGCTTCAGGTTCATCATCACTGGAATCAGTTTGAGCATTAACACTGAGAGGATCCTTGTCATTATTTGTGAATGGATCAGTGAGGGGTGGCTCGGTTTCTTGTACACAAAACATCTGGAATAAAAAAAAATTCTGTAGTCTTTAGGTATTTTATTTTAATTATCTCATATTTTTTATTTTTAAGTCTCTGCTTAAATGTGTAGTGTAATGTGTGTAGTAATGACTTATTCAACAAAAATTCAATAGCCATAATATTTTACAGCAAAAAGGCCATGTTTAATGTATATCAGCATTTAATTTACACGCGGTTTATAGGTAATATAAAATATATACAAATAATTATTTGCATGATTCATTCTAATATAATCAAGTTTGATGTAAAAGGTGAAGAAAAACTGATGAAACAGAGCATTTTTCGACATAAGCAAAAACAGTCTTGTTCGTCTTACAATCGAGTAAAAACAAAGAAATCTACTTTACGATTTTAATAACTATTGATGAACATAAATTTTCGACAAACGACTTCAACAAGTTCACAATGAACAAAACATAACGGTGTACTTATATCTAAAAGAATGTGTGTCATAACAATGAGTTAATATCACTTCGTGCCGAATAGTATTATTTCCGATACCTTTTGAAATAATCTCCAACGTATGCACAGCAATTAACTTGTTCAGTAACTACTTTTTAAATCAAAACATTGCCATGCGAATGGAAACTACAAAATGGCGTTTAAATATAAAAGAAACCAAACAATTAAAGCTGTCTCACGAAATAACTGCACATGCCACTAAACTGACTAAAAGGACGTTGTTCCTTCTAATTAAACTTTACAATAAACATCACAGTTTTGAATGAAAGACCCACCTTTTATGATGTTTTCGCAGGCGTACTCTCAAACTATAAACAAAGACACTAAATATAAGAAGATTTTGGACGAATTTGATTGTTTGTGATGTAAATAAAGCGTATTATAAAATAAAAGGTTATTAAAATAATAACAAGAATCCACAGTCCATTGACGCTTGGACCCACAGATTAAATTTTATCACAGGCTACATATTACATCATGGAATTATTTACTGTACATTATAGTATACATTTTTGTCTATGATTTCCACTAGATTAAAAACGGAATATTAGACGCTTGAAATACAACATTAGAAGACCAAAAGACGATATAATACCTCCGTTGAACCCATAGAGTTACGTAAATTTACATTATGGTTGAACCTTAAAAGAATTATAATGTTATGTACTTATCCGACCAAGCTTACTAGACGGCTATTGAACATGGCGTTTCATTTTACATGAGCTACAAAGTATGTCATTACTTTAAATATTTTTGTAACTAAAAGTTTTAGAATTACCTAATGTCACACTTTATTTGCATTTACGATTGTTAGGAAGGTGTATGTTAATTTTGATGTTTACTTTATTATAGAGGCATTTCCATTGATGGGCGAAGAGCTTATGAGCTAAGAAAGTTTACAAAATTCCTTTCCTACGGTTGTTTTTACGAGTTCCGGATGATAACTTAGCTGGGTATGCATCTTGAGTATCATACAAAGTATGGAGGTTTGTCTTATACTCAACACATCCCAGTACTTTAAGATTACGGAAGTTGGATAACGGAAACGTAAACCAGCTCCTGTTTTAAGGATTGTACGTTGCGCTCTCTCCTTCAACAACATTGGATTTTATTACCCCACCCCATATTGAGATGCAATAATCTATTAGCTAGTGGCCGAGAGCATAATATACTATCTTGATGTTTAACGGTCAGGTGCTGACCATAAAGACTTAAAGATAACCTGTTCTTCAATATGTGGTTTGAAGATTAAGATCTGGTCAATAGTTACGCCCAAATAGATACTTAGTGCTGACCATTCTTTGGAGTTGCGTTTAATTTAAAATCTCCATATAAACGGGTCGAAATATCGGTAAAATACTACGTACTAAACGTATTTCATCATTGTTTCTTGTCTTACATAGCGTCTATGATAAATAACACTTTCACAAGCACAGCAGTAACCACTAACAAATGATTTCTCCTATCCCATCCTATAATATGACATGAGCTCCAATTTATATTTTCAATTAATTCTGCGCAGGTTCATAATCGTTTGTTATTGTAATTGTCATATATTTATATTGATTTAACAAATGTGCTAAGGAGTTGCTTTCGCTGTTTCTTGTTCTCAATGTTAAATAACATTTTCGAAACGGTGGTAGAAGCAAAAAATGCTGTTCATTTAGGTATTTACAAAATAACTAAATGATTTTAAATTTAAAATTAACTCTATGAACAAAATGTGTGTTTTAAAATGTTTGTTTGAATGTACGGTGGGGAATAAATACAATAAAGTAAGACACATCGATAATAATTATAATTAATAATAATTAGACAAAGAGAACGACTAGAACATTTTCACAAATACATAGTTTGAGACTTATGACAGAAATAGGTAAATTCTTTCAGAATTCGAAACGTTATGTATGATCTAGTAGGCGGTGAGATACCTTATACAATATAATTCTTAACATTCATTATAATATTGATATTTGATATTTAAACACTAAGTACTTTATGCTACTGGATACCATACGATATGATTCCAAACATTTATTACAATATTTTCACATCTAAACATTTATGTGCTCTACGCTACCGATCATCAATGTTAAGTTATTTACATTCTGTGGTTTAACAGGGAGAGAGCAAATAATAAAATTATATACGGTCGTCATCTTTATACACTACAATAGACAACGGAATTTGGACAGCCAGCTTCCTTAGCTGAGGGTAGGTGTAATTTTACAGATTTTAAAATGATTTACTTACACGAAGTGATAATATTTATGATACATAACATTTCACAATGTGATCATTTAACGGATATAAATGAAATATTGCATTACTAAAGCGACTTACATAAATACTAAAAACTACACATTGACATTAACATTTAAAATCATTGTATTCTTACACAGTACTCCTGTTATTTGATATGATCCAGATTCAAATTCAAAAACATTTAATCATATAGGTATTCTGTAAATACACTTATGAACATCAATTTTTGCTTCTACCACCGTTTCAAAAAGGTGCTTTAACAAGGAGGAGAAGAAACGGCGAAAGAAACTCCTCAGCACATCTTTTAAACAACACATGGTAATTATAAAAGTTTAAACCTGTGCGGAACTGGTTTCGACACTATTATTTCCAGGCATTCTTGTCATAAATGTATTCATCTATACTATAATATCCTTTACATATAAGTTGTATTTTAATGCGTCGCTTAAAAATTCCAATGGGCAACTCGCGTATCAACTTAGAAATCTTATTGTAAAAACGAACTCCAAGCCCCATAAAGGAACGCTGAACCTTTTGAAGACGATATGAAAATGTAACCAAATGATGCCTATTTCTTGTTTCATGATTGTGTGTATCACTTTTCCGATTATACGTATTTTTTTTTAATAAATACTAAATTACTATAAATATACTGACAGGCTACGATGAGTACACCTATTCCTTTAAATTTTTCTCTTACTGACTCACGTGACTTTACAGATTCATTACAATTTTGACGTCAAAACAACAATACATACATATACAATTAAAAATAATCCTTATTATTACATGTGTTTACATATAAATAAGATCAAAAGAAGATAAACATATTTATTACTCTACCATAATAATGATAATACTGTTCATAACACACAATAATCTACCTAGAATATACATTACCCAACTATAAAAAAACATTTAGAAAAAAATACACGTTCGACGTTCTATGATTAATTTAAAATTAATATCAAATTCTGGAGTTACCTAGCACCACTGTATACCGCACGGTATTCGTTTACTTTGTGCATGTAGGTGCAAGTGACAGCGCTTCTTATCTTTACAGGAATGGTCTTTGGTATGGTCTTTCCACGGTGCGTGAACTAACGAATTATAATTAACTGTACACCGGTAAGATTTCATCAAATTTGCCATAAATCGATAATTATTAAATTAGGGTATTATTTCTCTTTTATTTGGCATTTTCAAATAATAACATGGTTTAAATATAGCACAGATCATCTCACCGTTGCATTGACAAAGCCTTAATGCCTTGCTCCGACATATTGGTATTCGTGCGACCGTCAATTACGCGCCTTGGACGGCCGCCGTAAAATGTCTCGATAATTTTTCACAGAATTACATATTAAACAATTAAGACAGAGAATACAGACACTAAACACCAAATACAGATAATAATTTTATTGAAGTAGACAACGCACGAGTTTTAATTATACGTAGAACATTAAGACCGTTCAATAATCTCACGGACCTCTATTACGGAACTGTTAATAGCATATATACATGCACATATACTTTTACATTTATAACATAATATAACATTGTGCTGGCTAACGTATATAGTGATTTTTTAAATTTTAAAAAACCCGACGTACCATATATAATTATGTGCTGAATATTTAATTTAAATTTTGCCATTAAAGTGCAAAGTGATACTTTTTTTTCATGTCACAAAATTTGCAGTGGGAAATTGTTATTTACCAATATTTCTGTCACAATTTAGATCAATAGATTTTAATCTATGAAATTTTAGAACAACATATTATTTTATGTCATTATACAAACTACTGGGAACGTTTTCACCACGAACACATTAAAATGGTGTAAATATCTCGTCCTATTTGGAAAAACATGTTTACTAGATAACTATCACTTATATAGTAACAGATTCATGTTGTTTGGTACCGTAGTGTACATTAGGTTAATGAATTTTTGCTCAACCCATCAAACTGAGTAGGTTTATGTTAAAACACGAATGCATAAAAGTTTTACTTTTTTAGAAAGAATAGCAACCTATAATATTTAATTGACTAGTAATTAATCAATAGATACATATTAATTGTATTTTGAACGTAGTTTATATAATAAAATTATACAAGAACCAATGAATAAAATAGACTGAAATATAATATGTATTGTTATGTTATGTTGCAATGTTTCTTTTTCAAATCACAGTAAAACAATAAATATATTACAATAAGCCCCTTTATATCTATCAGAATAAATTGTTTTGGTTTATTTATGTTTATCTATATTATTTTACATATACATGCATTGTCTAGCTCAATAATCGCTTAATGCTATTATCATAATCTAACTCTGAAAGACACATAGCTAAATTTCTTAAATATATATATCTAGACGTGGTTAAACACATTGTATATATTACATGTACAGAAGTATTTCTTATATTTATTAATTTCTTTATAATACGATATTTTTGGGGGAACTAGTCCGAACACTTCCCATCACGAATGTGCCCACCAAATTATCACGTTAAGTTTTTTATTACTTTTAAATTATTATATAGATACCAATAGAAACTTAGAGCCCGTATATGGTATTTATCCGATTTGGTGAGCATTTCGTCATTTATGCAAGGATCTTAACAAAAAATGAGATAAGCAGTTCAAAACAAGCCTTTTCTTTTTATCTTTTAACTATAGTGTATTTATAATAGATATTGGAATACATGGGCCTGTTAAATCTATTTGATAACACTAAACATAATAATTGAGCAACGCTATCTAATATCAGCTTCTGATTCTTATGCATACATGTATACACTGTCGTTTCCAATTGCACAGTTTGCATATTGGCATGTGTAATCAACTCATAAAAGAACTCCATTAGCCTTTGACGTTGACCGCATTGTTATTCTCAATAACTTGAGATATAACCAACTTCTTTCGAAGTGTAATTTGCCCCTACATCCATAAAATCGAGCTACACAGATGATTGTAGCAATCTTCTCTGTGACGGTAACTTCGTTACATATATTTGTCATTTCACTTACGCTTATAATTGTAACAAGCGTGAGCAATTCACAATTGCTTTTAAATTAGTGTCATTGATCCTTTCCTTGATGGTCTTTCTAATCACAATTCATTGACGTTCATAACACGAAGTAAATAAAATTAGAGTGTCTGTTTTACACAACTAATCTACACTCATAGATAATGATAGATTTCATAGATAATAATATGATATTAATTCATATACATATATATGTCAAACCTCCATATCTACTCCATGTTCTCATCATACTTAGACAACAGTGGTTTACAGTGTCTTTTAGCACACAATATCTCACAGCCCGTTCACTCCTTTCTTATTTATTTAAGTTTCATCGATCAGTCTTTCTTTACTTACCTGCAGAGTAGATATTTCTATCTGTACAATTAGGTACCGTATTCAAATGCTACAAATACACAGAGTAATTTTTTGTGCGGAAAATCCCACGGAGTAAGGAATACAGAGGACATTCCTTATTTCGTGCGAAATTTCGCTCATCTATCAAAACGGCTATCAAAAGTTTACACTGCGGATATTATATAGATAAATGGCATATTAAATTAAATGCAAACATTCGAAATATATACAATAATCATGTTATGAACGTTATAAATTCGTATCCCAAGAGTCAGGTCCAAGTCTTTAGATTTTACCTCCTTAAAATAATATCGAAAACATTTCAATTAAAGGGATAAAGCATTATTTTTGGATTTCATCACAATATTCAGTGGACGTATACAAAAGTACACAAATTGTTTCATAACGTTAGTAATTGAATCAGTAAATAATTATCAAAATATAACACTAATATTTTATAGTATATAAGATAGTATATAATTTTAGGTATTGTAAAATAAAATTAATATAAGTAGATACAATTAACAATACATTATAATAAATAATGATAGATATGAGATAATAAGTCAAAAACTGATACCTTAGTTTAAAATACCATCACTAAGTGGATATTGTAATACAGTAAAATAAACATACACTTAGGTACAAATTCATTATTTTAGGACTTACGTAAATATCAAATAAATATGTCGTTACGATGAGATTCACTCGTAAAAATGTATTTATTTATTTCAAAATTAATGCCGTATAATTCTAGATTAATCGGCGTGATTTAATATATTCAATCTCTGATTTACAAACCTTTTTCAATCATTTTTTAATCCTAGTGTAAAGAGATGGTTTTATTAAAGATTTTATAATATTATATAATTAGATACTTTTTTTATAGATATGTAAGTTGCTATGATTGAAGATTTGCAGTCAGACTGGCCAACGAAACCCATATTTTATTTATAGGAACCTAAAACAAAATATCAGTCAAATTTATGGTTGACCCCGTTATTAGTACACCAGATTTATGTTGAAAACTGAGTCATGGACTCATTCCTTGTTTATTTCAAAACACTATTTTAAATTATTAAGGGCATTGAAAAGGTCATTTTAATTATTCTTATGCCCAAGTAACACTCATAACACAAAAATTGACTATAATCCATACAGCCGATATTCGTCCGTGTGTTTATGAAAAGAAATTCTTCGGTGGAGCTGCTCCAGTAGGTACATTAAGTCTCAATGACTTACGCACATGCTAATATTGACTTCATTGACACATTGCATTTACCACAGATTTTATAATTTATTTTTGTTTTTATATTAATATTATTCAGAATATTTCAACTCATTATATTTTTGAATAAAAAAAATTCAGGGATACAACAAAAAGAAAGAATATTTATCCCGCTAAAATCGTTAGTAACAATGAAGTTTCCAAATCAAAAAGTTCATTTTTGCATCACCATAATCAACAAATTTTTAGATTATTGAAATTGAAATACACATTTTATGTGAAATCTATTTGGCATTGTATAATTTAATCAAAATTTGTAAATTGATTTAAACAAGAAACAACAAAAAAAGGACAACAAACTTCGTTAATTCCAGCTAAATAACTGAGAGATCGTTTTGAAATTATCATTATTTAAGTTATCGCAACAGACGACCATTGAGCATTATACAAAATGGACAGCATCGTTTTCTTTTATAACAATTGATGCACATAGATACTTTAAAAAGATCTATTAAGATATTTGTTTGCGACGCTGACAGGTGTATACGAAACGTCTCAAGTTAGTGTTTCCTGAGCATATGCGACTTGATTTTCGAGCTGGAGTGTGTTACGTAATCGCATGTTTCACAATAGAAAGCGTTGCCATGACCGTAGGCTTGATGCTGCCTTAGATTATATGCTTTGTTCGTCGTGAACTTGCACTCGGTGCAACTTAAAGGTGCCTCCAAGTGCACGCGCATATGCACGCTTAGGCCATGTACGGTCAACGAGTAAAAAGAGCAGGTGCTACACTGGTAGATTTGGGTTGGTTGGTATTCTACGGGAGGCGCCGTGTTTGCTGCTTCAAATGAGTTAATCGGGTCTACGGGTTCCAGACTATTGAAAAGCTGGTTTTGTTCCTTAATATACTCCTGGAACATCTCGTTATTGTAGGTTAAGTCATATGTGTTGTCGTCTTGCTTATTAGTTGTATCATTTATAATATCAGCATAATCATAGACGGAGGTGTAGCTGAAATTTTGTTCACTGTTTACATATTTTTGTATATCGTCTTGTAGTTCTTCAGGCGTCATTGGCAGATTTGTAGAGCATTCAAAGTATTGGTTAGTATTCGTAGGTTCAGCTGCTGCTTCGTTAAGGAATGGTTCGAATTCATAACCCATTTGGTTGTTGCAATCATAGTTATTTTCAACATTGGCATCAAAGTTTATTCCATTACTATTTTGGACTGCAACTGTTGTACTGTCAGGCTCTTCGGGATAGGGTAATGTTATATGTTCGTAATTAAACTGGTCGTTGGAATCATATTTAAAATAAAGTCCATCATATAATTCTATCTGTAAATCGGGGGTACTGCACGAATCAGGGTTTAGTAATTGATCTAACAGATTATTATCGTTAGTTATCTCCTCAGAATTTTGTTCTCCCAAATCATCAGTTTGATTATTTGTCTTAAAATAACAGTGATTGGGGTTGATATTGGAATCTTCCAGTTCACCGTTTTCAGACTGATGGAAATTATTATTAATTTCATCACTAAAAAGATCATTAAGTAAGTCATTTTGTATGGGAGAACCCATACGCATTTCATTAAGAATATCATTGATAGCAATTTTTGATACATCACTGTTGAAATTTACAGTTGTTTCATTGTCATTATTTTCTTCTACGTATGCGTCTAGTACATGTTCAAAATCTTCAAAATTATCATCTACATACGGTATGAAAGCATCACTTGGTTCATCATAATCTTCATCGGTATTTTTTGTAGCAGAAACTCCAACGTCTAACTGCATCCTGTTGGTACCGATATATAAAATTTTATGACCAAGTTTAATTACACAAGGTTGTGCCTCGTAAACTGGAATATGAGTGATGATATCCTGTGAAACAAGGAAATAAAAATAAGATATTATATTGTTACAGTTGACATAATTTGAATGCGGGATTTATTTTGTTGACCCTATTTTTGATTTGAAACCAAATTTAATCTCTAAGTACCGACTGAAGTACTCCCATACTAATGAGGACTCTTTCATCGATTAAGATTAATCTGTGTTATTTAATCACTATGTAAGTATGTATGTGTCTCTTTAAAGAAATTCAAAACTACCTAACCTTTCTCCTTAAAACGGAGGTTAATGCATATCTGTGAAGCTTGTCTTAGTGTACCGAGTACTAGTCAATATTATTACGCAAATAAAAAAAAAATTCCAAATTCATCCTTCACCTCGTTTACTTATTTGGAAGTAGAGATATAAAGGGGAACCATTAAAATTTTATTATTATAGAAAATGTATCTGTACATGTAATTGATAATTTATCAACAAAGTATTTAAAATGTATTAGTCAGAGTGTAAAAATATGATAAAAGGAACTTTTTAACAATAGGCTTCACGTGGAATTTATTGAACAATCTGTTGAAATGTGTCATGGTGATACAACAATTGTAATTATTGCTTAATTATCTATTGTGCCGTTAAAAACTTATAATTATTTGTGAAGCATCAGCTTTTACTAAAGTCAGATTATCACATTCAGTTCTTTTACTGACGGTTGTTATTTGACATAGAAATTAATATGTCAAACGTCATTAATTGAAAAATAAATTGACACCTGACGGACAACATTACCCCTTACGTTTACCCTTTACTACCACTACCAGGATTTTGTTTTATTGTGTTATAAATCTTGTATATTAATTCATATTTTCTACCACCAAACAGAGTCATTTGGAATATTTGGACAGTTGAAACTTTTTTAAGACGTGTTTTTCCATTTTTAGTATAGGTACATATAGATATACCTGACTGATGCTTTATTTATTTTGAAATATCTCCTTTTAAACAATTTTATATAATTTCTAACTTTTAATATAATACTTATCGACTGCCATGTAATGATAGTTAACTGGTTAATATGTATTTTTATCAGGTCCTCTTATATTTTTTCCTCTAAACTATTTGAAACATTGACTGTAGATTCATTTCTTCATTCATTGATACAAAAGATAACTGAAAATGTATTTGTTTTTTAATATGGTAACATTAACCTACCTACCTCCTTGCAATTCAATTTACACCAATATTAAAGTCGTGCGAACTGCGCAGAGCTTTTGGTGCGTATTCTACTAAAAGCAATAATAGGTATCTAGGTTGCAAGACTACCTTGGTCTTTAGTATTGATGTGTATATTAAGTCGATTAGATTTTATATCTAATTAGATGACCATCGCAGCCGGACATCCCCGATTGTTATCGATAGGTACATAGCAGTAGTCGAGTTTTGCATAACAACTTTTTCTATTCGTTGATCGATCGATCGGGACTTGTTATAGCATAGGCCATGATGGGCCGAAACCAAAATATGTATAACTATCGAGAGTAACTGACTAAATAGTTGTAAAGTACTCACATGTTGTTAACAAATATATCTTTTGAATCGGACCGAATTCAAATAAAAAATGTATTGATGAATATGAGCTCTCATCCATCTCGAAGATTTCTTAAAATCTGTAACAAACAGTGTCAAAATTTGTTGACATTCTTCGCGTAAATATTATATATTTTTCTACAAAGCTTACAGTTGTCTTATGAAATTATTATGAGATCTCTTGTATGGTCAGAAACTTTGTGCACGATACACCTAGTCCAGTACCGCTGCTACCTTGAATATCTTATTGTGAATATCATTTGTCCGATATTCAACCGAGTGATATATAAGTCCAATATATTTATAATTAAAAAAAAAAACATGTTTTGTGCGTAAAAATTAATTATTGGAGAATGCTAGCGAAAAATCTTAAAAAGGCAGCCGTGTACTAAGTGCACTTGCTAACGCCATTTTGGTAAAAACGAAGCAGAAAAGCAAAGACGACGCCATATAAGTTTCGTGTCACATGCGTCCAATGTGAAGTTAATGTAGGATAAAATATTACAATGTACCTTATCTTTATTACATGCGGCTTAAGCGTCCGTTTGTCGCCGATAGCTTATTGGTTGCTTGCGTAACTGTACTAGCCAATGGGGTGAAGTTGCCACGGCATTCAAATAGTCCATATACACTGATAGGTACCATATATGCAATTATCATTGTTTTAATTAAATTATCATGGCATTTAAGAACATTTAAATATTTTTAATTCATACAATTGTTGCTTATTATGCATTTAACTTAATTTACATAGGAATTACCTAGAAACCTGCAAACGTTGAGAAATAAAAGGAGACGAAACCAACTAACGAGTTGTGTGTAGTACATCTCATCAGGTAGGTTCACCCAAACATGCATAAATCATTTTAATTACAATTTATAATATCTAGAACAGCGGTCATTTCGTATGACCGCCTGGCTTTCTAGTGTCGTGTAAATATATAATACCTGATGTAGTAATTTTACAAATGAATAAACTTGAGCACTCTTAGTTCTGTCAGTGGTTATAATTCTAATTAGTCTGTGATTAATAATACTTATTAAAGTATTATATAAGTCTGTGCACTCATGCTCACTTTATAAAAAAAATCGTATTTAATAAATAATCGACTTAATGTTCACAACACGATGGGTGTGAACTTCGCGTAATTTTTACACGTTTTTTAACACATTTTTGGATTCTTTCCATTACCGCGATCTGTTGATCGTGGTACTAAAACTCTTAGAATTACGAAGGTTAACGAAAGAATTTATTAGTTTCATTAAAACAAAGAGTTTAACTTATCAAAATTAAAATAAATGAAATTTTATAAAGCCAGAGAAAAAAAATATGTGGAAACTAGGTTACACAAATAACATATGGGTTTTTTTGCACCTCGTAGCGCACTGAATTAATAAAGAGTGCAAAAAATTAATGCTTGTAATAATTAAGCTCAATGCTCTAATAATTTATTTTCTGTTTTAATACCATTTATTATAATAAAAATATATTGAAACTAATTTTGTTCGAATTAATGTATTATATGATTTCACTGTTCAAAACTGTTTAATCAGTTTAATTAAATGTATACTTAACATCAAAATCCCTGTTCAACCTTTGCGCTACACGAAGCAAGGATGAGTTATAAATAGAAAATAAATCTCATCTCATCTCAGAAGATTGTTAAGAATTGGGTACCAATAGTCTAAGACACATATTTTGTGTCACAATTGTTTGATTAATTTCTGAAATCTTTCCCAAATTGTAATCTAGCGTGACATGGTATGCTTTTTTCTGATTTCTGAACTTCGAGCGTGTACACGTAGGTCAGGGAGCGTCCATTAGAAACGACCGTGAGACGATTAGGGGAAGGAGGGGGTCGAAAAGATTCTCACCCAATCTCAAATGAGGGAGTGGGCAAATATCACGTAATTTTTTTTTCGTAAGAAACATTGTAAAATTGTTAGAAAACTGGGTTAAATAAAACATGTTATTCCACTAAAATATGCCTTATCCTACATAATAATAATAATTTATCGCGGTTATGCGACCGCCACAAAGTAACACAGTAGCCTGTCAACTGTTTATCCGCCACCGGCCAGCTAAAGGCGTGACTCGACGAACGCTGCGACTAGGGCCGGATTTTACTATAGGTTAACTAGGCTCCAGCCTAGGGCTTCAAGATCCAGAGGGGCCTACATTCAAATTGTTAGCAAAGTTAAAATTACATTATACTACAAACAGTGAACCACTAAAACATTGAACTAAACTTCTGCTTAAAAAAATGACAACGACGATTAAAAGGGCCTCATAAACGAAATAGCCTAGGGCCTCTTTTCATCTAAATCCGGTACTGGTTGCTACGTACGGGATTTACACTAAAACATTTTGATAAATGTCACGTGATACTAAGGGGTGGGGAGGGAGTTTTTTTCAATCAAAACCAAATTTCACAACATCTCACTACAGGAGAAGGGGTCGCAGAATCACCGTTGTAGGTTACGGGTACGAGATTTTGAAGTATGATCGTTTTCCGCCTATTGATTATTTTTCCATTTTTATACTGTGGTTTAATACATAAATATATCACAGGAATTATTAAATAATAACCATTAGATATTTATCTATACTTATATCTTTTTATATACACTTTGATAATCACCGGCACGATAAAAGATGGGATTTTTCCTAGGCGCAATGCGCATCAAATACGAGGCGTTTTAAGTGTTAATTGCAAGTAGGTACGTTTTTAATCAAGATATTTCTGCGTACGAGCAGAAGCATCGTTACTGGAAAATCCTGGAGAAATACAGTCGCAAATAAGCAGAGAATTTGTTACCATTACATAGCAGTTTATAAGCAGTAGTGGATATGAAATCTGTCAAAAGTTACAATGTCTGCGTAGCATGGGTGTGTTTGACGGATGAATTTAATACAATGTTGTTCATGATTTAAACGAATACGGGTAAATTAAACATCAGCTCATTTTTACTGCTCGTCGTAATTCGACACCCATGTGATGCTGTATTGACGTGGATGAACTTTGTCTGGGCTGACGCATCGTTGGGACAAGCCCGTACACAGCAGTAGCCTTAATATGTATTCAACATTGTCTAGATATATAAAATACACGCTCACTGAAGTTACGCAAGTACCCCACTGCTGGGTAGAAATTGCCCCCATAGTACCAGGCAGTCATGTCGCAAAACTTAAAAAATTAGCAGTTACGCAGTCGCAATCACTTTAGCGTTTAATTTGAATAATGAATTCGCTGTTTTTCTTTATGGTCCGTATAGCATTGCAAAAATATTACATTTTAAAAATATCATACTCACCTTTAAAAGGGCCGGCGTCGGAAATGCAAATTAACTAAAATTTTAACACATTAATACACTAAACGCGCAATCGAGAATAAATAACGTCGGAAGATGTGATCTGCCCGGAGACATATCACTCACAGGAGACAAACCAGTACTCAAAATACACCTTAGATGGCGCATTGCGCGATGCAGCTAACAAGTAAATGTAATATACAATATTAACCAGGTAGAGCGTTAGTACACGGGGGATATTGATTGAAACTGAAATGCGATGAAAACTATAATCTGGGTGAACCTTAGTGAATTTTCTGTTTTTCTACCTATTTGGTAGTATTTAATATCTCTTTGGTATTATAACAAATGCGCATAAATCAAAACTTTGATTCACACACACAGTAATCATTTAACACTTAGTTAACTGCATGTCGTTTTCTTACTTAGGAACTTATTCCGTCCGAGTGTATTTCATAGGTATTTCCACGTGATTCAAGTAGGCCTGGAGCATATGCCGCCACGCTTGATCGGTATCTATTGGCGGTAGGATAGTGGGTAACTCAACTGACGGAAGCTTCGTACGGAGTTTGGCTTGGCTTAACATGGCTTAACAGTTATTTAACGTTAACAGTCAGGACTCAGGCAATGACTTATCATTTTACGAAGCTCATAATAATCTGTTGCGTGAAGATTGATTTGAACTGCTTTATTAAAAAAAAAATTACTCTTTATCAGAGTAATCCTGTAAGAAAACTTCACTTCAGTATGGGACAAGAAGTCAAGGACACTAAAATAAACAACAAAAATAATATTATTATATTTTATTTATCATAACATTATATATACATAACATATACACTGTCTTAATAATATATTATTTCATAGTATTCTCGCATTCTATCCAGCTCAATTCATTTCAATTTAACAAATTGAACATTGTTAACGCACATACATTCTTCATATAATTCCAACAGTCTGCACAGAGAACATAATAGGACTTTGATATATGTAACAATGGATTTATTATTATTAATAACGTAACAATATTGACTATATAAATTAATATTGATGCTAATTCAGAAAATTTGTTTAAACCATATTTTATAATATTAATGAAATTTACATTATAATAAAAGGTAATATCCATCCATAGAAATATACATATAATATATAGAAATATTCAGGGAAATAGATGGTCATCAGCTATTTAAGAAAACCATATAAAATATTGTGTCATATGATTATAAAATTACTAAAAAATATGATTAATAATTTAAATACGCGGCATATTTATGTAAAATTAATTATGAATATATACATTAAGTTGAAAATTACTTATAGAATAAAGGAATACATAATGAACCTACTAGTAACCTGGTTTACCAACCATCATTTAGCCGTCGAGGAGGCTCACAAGAACCTTTTAAACGTATCCAACTTTGGTCTGAAACTTTATAGCTGACCGACTTTTGCTAGACCTCTATAGCTAACTTATTTCCACTGAAAAATCGCTAACTTATAAAGCGTTTAATATCGTTTTAGTGCCAGATTCATGCAACCCTAAAACATAATACAACCTCTACCTAAAGTAAAATACCTAATCTAGTGTTAGTCTTTTATGAATCTTATTTTCTAAATCAGTAATCAATCAAAATATAGTAAATAATTTATATGTTAAATGCATGTTCAATGGTTTATTTATAATCATATATTTTAAATTAAGAACGAGTTTTAATATTAATTATTAAAACTGATTAAGTTAAGTTCAATAGGTAAGTTCCTATTTCAAAATAACTAAATTTATTATAATATGCTTAATTACTTATCCTGCGTAGTGAAGTAGTCTATACATTAAAAAGTTACACGCTTATTTTATTAAAATTTAAGTTTCATACTAATGTTACGGATCGACACTCCGTGTACTTTATCTAATTCAAATAATTAGTCTGTTACGAGGAGTATAATATAATAAATTCGTAAAGACTTGACGTTCAAGATGCCATCTTGGCAGCAGCTGCAGCGGCCATAGCGGCTGCTTTCTTCTTAACAGCTAGCGCGGTGCGCTGCTTTGCCTGGATCTGCTTTTTCTGGCTCTTGGACAGCTTACGCTTCTTTATCACATCATTAGCTGCAGCTGGAAATGAAAATAGTGTATATATTTTTTAAGTAGTATGATAGAAGCTCTTTTTAACACGCCTAAACTTACTACAGCAAAAAATCTAATTATTGCGAGGTGACTGCAAGTTGCAGTGTAGATCCAGTAGCATTAATCGTCACTATCGTGTAAGAATTTACAGTGTCTTACAGCATTTATATGATGGTAAAAAAATTGGATATTGATATCATCGCATCATAGAAAATAATTTTGGAACAAACAAATAATAAAAGTGTAGATGGCACGTATAATTTACAATGCGATTACCACTAACGCTCTTTCTGGAGCGTTTCGCGGCCCAAGCCTTGCATTATTGTTGCACTATTTATCTAGAGTCTCCGAAAGCCCACTGCATTAAAGAGTTCGTTTCTTGGAGGTATTACTTTTAATTTATATACAGATCGATGAGCGAGTATTATTTAAATACAGCAAGTATCACTGCGCAATCGTGTGCGCTTTTTCACTATGACCTACACCTGAGTATTATGGATAAACCTAATGCCAAATGAACATTATGATCATGTGACATGATAGTAACAAAATAGTTACTTTTTCACTTAGTTCTTAATCTGCATAGTTAGTGCTATGGTGCAATGTCGTCTTGAATTAGTTTTGAAGATAAGAAAAAAATTAAAATTAAAACGACGAATACCTAACTTTATCTGTGTTGTAAAAATGTCATTGTGATTTAAAAATGCGACGTCTAGACGCTAAAATGATCAGAAATAATCACAATGATTCAGCTACAAAATAAGGGTAACATAAATATGTTTTTGTGTAACTTTCAGTCTTAGTCCAGTTAGTTTTGTGGGGGATTACATCAAACGCAGCATTCTCAGTCTCCTATCCCTCTTACACTAAACTCTATTAAATAATTAATAATATATAGTATATTAATATTTATTATTATTTATGGAGAATCTTCAGGTATTCATTAATAAAAGGTGCAATTAAGTCTTTATCGGATGGTGCGTAATGGTAAAATAGTAACACCAATATTATAACACCATATCATCGCTGGAAACATTACTCCCAATACTTAAAACAATATAAAGACAAATTGTAAATGCAGTTGTGTTACGTGCACAAGAGGTTACCGGTAGCAAGTGTATGCCGTGACGCAGCTGTCCGAGCAAGCTCCCCTAACGTGTTGGCGAGCGCAATTCCAAGCCGCGTGCAGTCAGACCGCGACGCCGTATGCGCGCGTAACGCCAGAGTTGCAAACCTATGGTACAAAGTTTCTACCATTAGTAGAAATGGTATAACACCGCAGCTTACTTGCGCGCGCATATATACCGGCACAAGTCTCAACACAAGAATTATATCAAAAATATTATAAGTTGTTTCTGGGGTGTGGGTGATTTATGGGGGTGCGAGTGCGCGCGCAGTCAAAACAAATAAACAACAGCTGGCTTTCTACAATTTATCAGACATGGCGTCTCTGATTAATGATGGGGAAGGAAAATATTGTCATGCAACAATGAAACATGTTACACTGCGTCTACTTTATTAATAGCTCTGGGAAATCTGTGTTTATATTCGTGTTCTTTTTATTTTATTTTTTGTATATTAGTTTTTCACATGTTCCACTGTAGTGTGGAAGAGTTAGTAAAATATGCGGCGACGATGTCTTAGGTGTAATAGACGTGCTTGGGCACCGATGGCCACTCACCGTCAGGTGTCCTATGTGCTCGTTTGTCAATTATTGACTTAAAACAGCTGTCTAGAGAAATTAATAATACAGACTCGCTGTACAGGATTGTAGCCTAATATGATAAAAAATGATAAAAAAAAAATTAAAGTTATTATAACTTCTGTTACAAAATATGTCAGGAGGTATTAATAACAAATTTTATTTTCATTTAATTGACTTTCAAAGTCGATCAAATTTTAAACTCGACATTCGATGTTTGAAACAACCTTCTAAAATCTTCTTTATTATACAGTAATCTGTTCGAGAATCTGCGTCAGTAATTACACAGTAGGAGGTGATTTGTATGGGGTAGGGTGGAAGCTGCGGGTTGATTTATGCGCGCGCAAGACCTAGGAACCATCGGGATTCGGGGGTCAATCGATCTGTTTCAACCGAGTCCGAACTGTTCTAGCTCTATATTTTATATAACGCATTTCGATGCACCGTAACTCTATTTCAGGAACTACAAAATTTAAAATATGAAACAAAGTTTATGTCTTTTGCAACTCACACGATGTAATTGACACTTCACTTAATTAAACTTAACATGTAATCAAAACTTTTTGTAATATAATCGTCAAAATTAAACTATTATCTCTAGAATTAGATGACAGCGTATCTTCTCAATACTTAAGTACTTTACAATACTGTACTTAATACCTACTAAATCATAATCAAATCATATTGCAAATTCGGCGTGTTTTTCAACTAGACCCTTTTACCTTCCATTAAATAAACCCACCTGCCAGCCAGGTCCTGCTGTTCGGCGTCCAGGTCGCAGGGCGGCACTGTCCCGTTCTTCTTACCAGCGCCAATCTGCGACCAACGAAACTGCATGAAAATATTTATACTGAGCGTTAACTGACGGCATCTGTTTTAGAAACAAAGAAAACATTATATTTTGTCTTAGAAAGATACTGCAAATACATTCTAGTCTAAAGTCATTGTGATATATATAAAGTACGTAAACCATCCTCACTTCGCATGGAGAAACGCAATAGATACGATAACAAATCGTATCCGCACCAAAATATTGTTATTTATTTTTGTCAGGCGCTTCATGTTTGTTCCAATTTATTCGTTTAGATACTCATTTTTAAATGTTCATATGTCAGGAACATATTTATTTATAACAATAGCTACAAAAAACCTAAAAGATTATCTAGTAATTAGTTAACGGAACGTCGATACTGACTTATCTCCTATCGCTCGGTAAACGATTGTATTCCCGGGATATAAAGTGTCCTAGATAAAGTAAAGTTTCAACATGAACAGTTCATTGGTTTTGATATGACCCCGTTTCATACGGATACCTACGGATTTAGGGGAGGGCATCCAGGGCTAGTGCCCCAGTGCTTGTCACAGATTGTAACTTATAAAGAGCGGTCGAAATCTAGTTACCCACAACACAGGAAATCCTGGTGTGGGAGCTACAAACCAAAAATTATGTCAAGAAGAAAAAGAATAAATATTTTTTCATTTTCATTGTGGAGGCTACAATAGAGACTTCGAAAAAAACCTAAATTCCAATAAGTAAATACTAGTAAACAACTTTCCGTTTGGTTTCGTTGTCATTGTTTTACCTACTGTACTTTGTACAAAAATAATAACATTATTCTTAAATAAAAAAAACCAATTTGCCTATACGTTTTTTTACCGCTATTTAAGATTGTTCTTTGTGTGCTGCCGTCGTCGTGAATAAATGTATTTCTTTCTTTCTTCTATATTTGTTCCCTCCAGTCAGTATACTATCAATCAAATAAAAAAAATTGTGCATTTTATTTGGATAATTAATTAGGGCCCAGGGGGCCTCCACTCCTTTGTTGTCCAGAGTCACCAGACTTCTAAATCCGGCCCTGCATACCGCATACATCAAACAAGGTAGTCGAAGTTGCTCAGTGCAAAATTTCTTAAGTGATTCTGTGCTTCTGAGGCTACTTTCCTTGTTGGGTCACTGTTATTACAGTTAGATTGTTATGTTATGTTATGTTGTAGTTCGTGTGGTATAGGAATTGTTGACACTTCGTTGGACTACTGATTTGTTATCCAAACTGCATAGAAGAGCGTGGTGGTAAACGCCAGACCCCCTCAGTCGGGAACAAAGTCCCGTGCCCTGCAGTTGACAACTAATAGGTTGAAGCCAAAGACCACAACTATCGTCGACGCATACTCGAGGATATGGGGATCTTGTGCAATCGAACTTGTAGGCTCATCCTGGAAGAGTTTTAGAATAGACGTCTGCTTACTTTACGTCCCTTAAAAGGCATAACGTATGGTGCCATCATACTACCATTTTCTGGGGGTCGTATTGATATTATGAAATATTTCAATTTAAGTTTTATTATTATTTCTTGTTTTCTAACATAACTTTATAAATTTGTCTAGATAGGAACATATTTTTTGGGTTATTGTATGCCATCCCACTCTTTTATCAATCATTAATTTGTGTGTGTACTTAAGCGTGTGTTCAACTTATCAATATGGTTGCGAAGTGGTTCAAGGCACAAACATTTTCGCACCTACGCAAAATCAGCAGATCAAAGCGCTTCTCAGCCGCTGATTGAATATTTGTTAACAAGAAATATTGAAATTACAAATGCACCGTTGTGTCAGTTTGGGACGTCAAAATAACGCCCTCGTCTGAAATAGGCGGCGCTGGAACCAGTAATCGACACTTATAAAATTATTTTCGTTCTAGACCTCACCAATTGGTTTACTTGCAATGTGAACTTAGAAATTATAACATGTAAACTGGAATATCGCCAATAGAGATTTTATTAATGACACTAATATAATTTACAGAGTTTATTCAAAAGCATTTTTATGCGGAAAGGTTATTACAGACTTGATGATTACTTAGGATTATGAGGATAAGACTGCTTGGACATGAGTTTAATATGTAGCCATAAGTGCGTTCTGTAACTGTGAGTAAGAAAAACTCCTTGGAAGTTTCTTGCCGCTTCTTCTTCCGGGACCACTCACGGTAAGAATTTGTTGAAGCAATGGCGTAATTAAACGTTTGAAAAGTGTTTCAAAAAACCAACTTCGAATTCATATTATTTCATTTCATTTCATTTCATTCCGCTCCATTCCGTTCCATTATCATCATATAATTACCCAGAACATTCAGTAATAACAATTCTCGCTCACTCATTCAGTGAGTGGTATGAGAATGTTTGGAAAACAGGATTTTGAACTTACTTTGACGGTACTTTGTTTTACCAGTCTTCTTCAATACATCAATACTAAATCGAAAACGTACCGCTGAACGACACCTACCAAAGGCTGGATAGGCCTATGAATACCTAAGGCATTATAGAAGCTTCTAAGTTTTGACTCTGATTTGGCACAGACTTCATGTTATTTATGAATCTACGCTCTTCGGTCCTTGTTTTCCAGCTGTCGTCTATAAAAGTGTTACCAAAGGAAAAGAAGGGAGATAGGTACTGTAAGGTAAAGAAAAAAGTAGTCAAAATAACGGGTATTAGCAACTATAGATTATTAGCAACTATAGATTATTAGCAACTATAGATTACTAGCAACTAGCAGCTTCCAATACAACAATACAAAAGCGTCCGTGACGAATCATTTCAACGACAATCACGTAGATGCAGTTAAGGTAACATTCTTTCTCTTTTGCATTGTCAATTTACAATCTCAGCTGTTTATGGATTGTACCTTGAAAGTCTGTGGGCAGATGCCGAACACATATCGGTCGATGGTCTGCTTCAGCTCGTCGGCGAACAGCAGCGCGGCGCCGTCGTCCTGTCAACAAAATAAAAAAATAATTAAGTTAATTCCTACTTTTGTTAAATAATTACAATTATACATTAATAGCCTTCTAAATATCTTATATAAGAGATTTTTTTTACTTCCATATAATAATAAAATTAATTAATTAAATTTAATATGTAAATGAATTAATATTGGAATAAAAAACTGTATTAACATCAAGTGTCATTTACTAAAAGTTTAAAAAAATGTAATTGAACTTGAGCAGACGAATAACAAATATTTTATTAACGACTGATGATGTAAAAAAGACATTTATATAGGGAGATTGTAACCTAATATTAGGAATTTAGAAGACGGTTTTCATCTCTGAATTATATTACTAAAGTAGGTCGTATTCATTAATATTTTAGTCAACGTTGTAAATTTTACTAATACACCTAGGAATGAACATAGAATATCAAACGAGGGGACTCCAGCCATTGCTTAAGTTTATGTCTGTTAGTGTAAAACAATGTAAACTTTACAATTCATACACATCCAGTTCCTAACGCAGTTAATGGTTTGTTAACTTGATGACAATAGGCCTTAGACTCATGAACGGCTGTTTGTATTCTTAGCTAATATTCGAAATTTGATCCGTGTTAATGGTAAAATACACTTTCTTTCAATACCGACTCTATACGTTCACAGTTCACGTACATTTTATTTTGGATAAATAAAAAAAAAGTTGAAACCATTCATCAACGTATTCAACTTTGGATAAAATTTAATCATTTAATTTACTCCTAAGGCAAGATTTGTATTTACATGTAAGGCATTTGGATGAACTTTCTTCAACGCTTCATCCAACTTGATAGGTACGTATTTCATATTGAAACAGAAACCTCGCATTTGACTCGTAGTAATTAAAATTCTGGTTGCTATTGAAATATGTATATACATGCCGTCCGTTCTTGATGTCCGTGCGTACTTCGCTTTTATGCGTTACTAATTTATAATTTTAATCTTCACATTATTTACCGACAGAAGAATCACAGGTACGAGTATAACCTAGTTTCTGGCAACGTGTAAGCCGATACAGTAAATAAACATTTCATCTCTAATACTTACAAGCGATTGCTCGGTACGCAGAAAACAGTCTAAAAATAGAATAGATGCAATTTATTTTAGTACTGGCAATAACAACACCTGGATAGTATTTGAATTCGGGATTCGTTTTTTTTTCTGTTATGTTCAAAGTCAGGGAACGGCCAGGCAGGCAACGGACAATGACCGCCAAAGCCTATGTATATGCACCTGTAGCTATAATATCAGTGGCATAAGGGGCGCAACGAATGTGTTTATGGGTTTAAAAAGGAAAGGAGTATCCGCTCAATAACTATATATCTAACACTGCAACTGAAGTACGTATAATATTTAAGGGTGGAATTTAAGAAGGAACGAAGTTTACCACGATTTTTCACACATCATCGGAATTTAATATTTACATTTCAATTTAAAACCTTGATGTCCATTCGTCCAATGGTTAAAGGGATTCAAATAAATTCGAAAAATATTATACCTAAGTTATTTGACCAAGACGAATTTTTTTTTAACGTTTACACACTCACACCCCCGCATTAGGTTTCCCTGTGTCGCGGGTGGCGTGGACATACACATATATGACATCACAAATACCCATGACCCGAGAATAAATATTTATCTGTCACATAAATGCCTGCCCCGGCCGGGAATTGAACCCGGGACCCCTCGCTCGGCAGGCAGGTTCACTACCAACTGAGCTAAGGGATTGTTACGATATGATACGAAGTTCACGAAGCCAGTGGTAGGGCTTCGCGTAAGCTAGTATTTTCTTTCTTAATTTTTTTTTCATCTCTTGGCCAACATCGCATCAGTGATACCTTTGGTCTTGCTGATGTCCATGGGCGCCGGTGACCATTTACCATCAGGTAGCTCGTCTGCTCGTTTTTCGGCTTTTACTCGTAACATGAAAAAAATACATTTAACTACGTCACTGCGATTCGATTGGGATTCGTTTTAAGAGTGGAATGATACTCGAATGATTCATAGGTTACTCTATGTCGATTGGAATTGTAATCCCTGCCAAATTCAATTAAGATTACGACTGGGAAGCTAATGTTAAAGACAAATTATCTATGAGTTAATTTTCTCACTTGAGATTTTAATGCACTGTTTGATACGGTATTATAACAGTGCATGTATCAGCATGTTCGAAGACAAACTGGCTATACAATGGCACTCGTCGGCATGAGACCGCCCGATATATTCTCAATATTTTTGAAAAACTATCGAAAAAAAATTAAAAAAGGGTCTATCATTAAAACTTTTTTTTATATTTTTTTAGATACTTTTGGTGACCTTGCTGTAGATTTTTCACCATATTATTCGCTCGATTCTAATTATTTTTGATATTTCTAAAAGCTAATTCAATATTCTGTTGATTTCATTAACATTCACAAATAAAATATACCAATTTTAAAAAATGGCGATTTTTTTTTCAAGAAATCGTATTTTTTAAGAGTTATTCAATATGTCCTAGTATTTTGGCTTTTTTACTCTTTATTATTATTCTACGTCATCGTTACTACAAACTCAGAACACATTGTCGATACTGACGGTAATAAAATGCAACTAAAAAGTAGTTAAGGTAAGTATCAAAAAGTTAGTTAGTACATAGTTATTAATAATGAAAATGGTGATGAAATTAAAAACAAATAATTAATCGACAGAAGTAATTTTTATTACTAACAAAAATATATTTTTTAACCAAAAAAAAAACAAATTTCATTAATTTGATTTCCAAAATGCCCACCACGCAAGAATCCTAAATACAGGGCAAGGTCGTCCGAAAGATTCGCTTTTCGAATACGGAAGCAAAGAGTTTTCTCTACGATCGCAAAATACCTATGTACGAATACGTTTAATATTTTGTGCAAAGTACACCCACGGGCATGTCTGATTCATACGTAGACTTTTCTAACGGTCTTTAATCGTAAAAATAGTATTCGAGCAATAAATTAAAATACTAGGCTCCTTTATGACTGGCAAAAGAATAATTTTGATGAAGTAATCAGTAGCTTTGCTTTGTAATATTGTGGAATTGTAAACAGATGTGTAATAGGTACACGGAATATTGGGTTTTAACACGGGTTAACAATATT
>PDGT01000113.1:214319-233780 GCA_003671415.1 Megathymus violae | reverse complement strand
AATATTGTTAACCCGTGTTAAAACCCAATATTCCGTGTACCTATTACACATCTGTTTACAATTCCACAATATTACAAAGCAAAGCTACTGATTACTTCATCAAAATTATTCTTTTGTCAGTCGTAAAGGAGCCTAGTATTTTAATTTATTGCTCGAATACTATTTTTACGATTAAAGACCGTTAGAAAAGTCTACGTATGAATCAGACATACCCGTGGGTTACTTTGCACAAAATATTAAATTATGTCATATTCGCATGTGTTTTGTCATGTCGAAGTTTTAGGGATCCGTATAAGTAACACAAAAGTGCTGTATGGTAGTAGATTTACAGTTCGTCGTAAATCTATAAGCTGTAACATGTTGCCGTACGAGTTTAATAGCTAGGAAACCGCATAATTTTCCGACATAAACGTTCCGTTTTTTCAATTAGGAAATGAGAGTAAATGTAGGTTTTGCTGTTAAGACGATAGGTGGTAATCAAAGTTTAAGACTGCTTTTCTATTTGTATATGTAAATTATTAAGAGGGGTAAAAATTTAATTTTTGAACGCCTGAAAAAAAATCCGAGACATGGACTTTTAATGTTGGCCTCATCCGTAAGCTCAAATTCACTCGGCGTGCTGTGCAGAACTAACCTTTTCTTTATTGACGAAGGGGAAACCTTCAAGAGGTACCCAGTGCCGTGGGAGCGACGCCGGTTATGTGGGATTCTTACCGCACTTAAACCCCCCCGGTTGCCTTTCTCGGCGCTGTGATAAGACACCGAGATCTCCAACGGAACTCAACCGGAGTCCTATGAGCGCGTGCCCCGCCGGGCTTTGCTCGGGATCAGCTTACGTTTATTCCTAACCTTCTGCTGTTTACGCCGGTATGCGGCCACGCCGTCATTGGCTGGACGGTTCGGGCTCCCACCCTAGTCGCCCATGACCCAGGAAGCCCCCTTTTAGTCGCCTCTTACGACAGGCAGGAGATACCTTAGCCCTATTCTGGTCCCGGGCTACAGGGACAGTGGAGAACTAACCTAATCTAACCTAACATAGCTCATGTTAGATATCACGCTACGAGACAAGATTTGTAACGATGAAAAAGTGAAAAGTCTTCGAATGCCGTCCACACCTGGGTAAAAGGAGCACAGGTCGCCGCTAAACCAGGTTGAATGACCTGAAGGAAATGGTGGGGAGCCGTTGGGCTTAGAGGGCCCAGGATCAGTTGGACTGTTGCAGATTTAGAACGGCAACAGTGGACCACTCACGACTGATAGTTAGCTCGATAGATAGATAGCATGTCTTTATCTCCAATAGTTTGGATTGTGCGATGTCTGTCAGTCTACTCGTCGAGAAGTAAGAATACATACAATACCGTAGTATTGTATTGAGACAATAGATGAGAATAGTCTTCATGCAATACCATCCAAATTTTCAACCGGTGGATTACAAAAAAAATTTCATACAAACCTTCACCTGTCAAATGCAAACACAAAAAACAATAAATCGATCGGGCCGTTCTCAAGTGGTGATCTTTCATACATGCGGCAAATAATTATTACATACAACGGTTCGCTACACGCTTTGTAATATACAAAGTAAGATTGATTTATAAGTCCGTAATCCAAAAATATTTTAAGTATATGATTGATTTATTACACTGTAAATCATTAACTAATCGATAATTCCAAAACCTATAGATGATTTATAAAACGAAATATACAATAAATACAATATTTACAACTAAACAAGCTTCTGGTTGTAGCAGTCCATTAATTTCAAGAGTATTTCGAAATCAGATGCATTTATCATCTTCAAACCATAACTATTCCACTGATAGGATTGGGACTCACAATTAGAAATGTCAAAGAAACACAATGGTAGTCTATCCCGCTAGCCAGGTACGGATTGGTTGATCAAACATTTTGTGAACATTATGGAAAACTCTCCTATATGTAAGTTTCCTCATAATGTTTTTCTTCACCTGAGGAATCGATTATTTCTAATACGCATCATTATAAAAATTGGAGTTGCATGCAGAATTCGCTATAGGATGACAAACCTAGTTCTATCCACGGCTCTTCTTGATCAGAGGTGCTTTAAATTACGGCAACGCTCTGCCCTTCCCTCTCTGTCTCTCTTTGAACATATGCGGGTAACAAATGCGTCGCCGGCAAAGTAAGAAGCTCTTATAACGCGGTAACAAATTGTAAGTATTTGAAGAGAGTATCTGCTCGCTTTAATCACCCGTATTTTGCACTCTCACTCAAAAATCCCTTAAAAAGTGAGCTGCGCTGAAGATACCTTATATTGTTATTGTAATTTTTACCAAGGTAGTCATTACATAGTTATATTTTCGACTTCACAGTTACTACATGGCCATACGAACACACGACAGCCCGTACATGCTACGCGATTTTATATACACAAACCGTGCGCTTATACTCACTACGCTTGCATATATGTATTTGCAGCTGGTAGTCTGCTGACAAACCAAAGAGAAAATTACTTCAGGCGTGATTTTAAGTTGCTAGGTTTTGTTGTAGACCCAATTTAATGCAACATTAATCATGCATGGTGATAAGAATATTTACCTGCTTGCCTAGTGAACTCTATCTTAAAAAAAATCTTGAAATTTATTTTACCGTATTCGAAAGCCAATCAACAAGCTTGTACAAGTTACAAAATAAATTAACTCACACCATGAACGTACACAAATATAACATCATCACAAACATTTATGACCTGAGAGCCAGGGCTCTATAGCACTCAGTTCAGTCCCTACGTTACTTGCATGGTGGTAGGGTATTTTGAATCATTGGCTAGCTACCTCGCCTTCTAAAATCAACCGTGTCATGTGCCCGGATTCTTTTTCGGTTGGCAACACTTCGGTGATGGCTTTGGTAATATTGAAGTCTTTGGGACGGTGATCACTTACCATCAGAAGGCTCATCTGCTCGTTTGTCGACTAGACACACAAAAAGAAACCAACATTTATTTATCGAATTCGAATTAATTATCGGAAATCGAACTCGGGACCCCTAACATGGCAGGCAGGGTCACTACCAACTTACCTAACAACCGGAGTCGTCAAATAGTAAGTCTAATGTACACACATTTATCGCTTTCTTAATGTCGATAGGGCAGTGGTGGCTGTCGACCGTAGTAGGTACATCGAACTACAACGTAACGGTTTATAACATGCAGTTTTATTGCTGTTCATAAATAAATGCAGTTTACTTGTAAACCTTTTGAAAACATAAGCTTAATATACTAGACGCTAGTAAGTTTATGGTTGAAACACTGCCATTCGTAGGATTTAACAACTGAAAATTAATGTCAAAACTTCAAATGATTTAATATTATACCTAACCATCGATAAATGCTGCACGGTTTTTTCAGTATTTAAATAAATAATATCGCGTTCTTTCAAGTATTTACTAGTTGTTATTTTGCTTGCTGTTATTTTGAGAAAAAGCATCGCAGAACACACAGATTGAAAACCGAAATAGTTTCAATGTCATACGAACAATATAATTTTCTGCATGACGCCGGTACTTTTATGTTATGCGTAAATGTTTTAATTGAAATGTGTGTATATTATATGTAAAAATTTATAAGTGTAAACAAACATATATAAAATTCATAGGTACCGCTACCGTATTGCCACTTGACAAAATGAAAATTTTTAGAAAAAAGAATTATATTACACCCTTGAGTTTCTGAACCGGCAACTCCCGATTCAGTTATCTTAGAATAACTATTTAGAATAACTCTAATAAATAATCAGACTAACGCGATTTTATCACTAAATATTTTTTATTGTAATCAATTGACACAAGTTCTATCACTGGACGCCGAAACGAGAATTTTTCAAAATAACCGACTTGTAGGTATGCCAGCTTCCAGACAGAAATTTCCAACTTTTTTTCATAAATATTTTGTTACCTGCTTTTTTTTGTGAGTACAATATATATATATATATATATATATATAGTCCAGTGATAGAACTTGTGTATATACATATATAATAAATTCCTCTTACCTTATGTTTTAAGGAAATTCTGAAATTAAATTTCTTTTAACATCGATCTTCGAGTTGATTTCACCTTAGAGTATTAATACCCGCTTTTACGGCACAAAATGCGAAACCAATTAACACAAACGTACCATTCGGAGTTGACTCACGTGAAATATCTTCCTGGAGTCTTATTGTGGCTCAGTTTATATAAATATATTACTAACACGAATTATAAATCACACTGAATAGGGACTTTACTATCTAATAGTAAAGATTTTACTATCTATGATTGTTTTCAAAGGTAATAACAATTCACTCTTTTTTGACAATCATTATTGATTTGACCATAAAAACGCAGCGTTTTAGAGTCACTGAACTAGCCAAAAAACTTGCACTGTTTTTTATAATACAGATCTAGTCAAAAAAAACGTTGTATTTCCTAAATGAACCGCAAATGACAAAGAAGGAGAAGAATCAGGCATGCTTTTAACACACTAATACTAAGTCTTCTTAGCGGTAAAACTGTCTTTAACAACAATTGCTTAACGACAATCTATTAAACAATAACATCCGTTATCGATGGCGCAAAATGTCCTCAAACAGACATAACGGCGAATTGAAACAGAAAATTATAATTTGAAGTTTGAATCATTCCGCAGATACATTTATTTAACGACGATGACATACATTTAATAATTTTTTACCGATATTTAGATATGTATTGTAGGGTTTTTTAAATTTCTTCGCCTAGTGAAGTGTCACAGGAGCGATCCCATTTATTCATGAATTCTGTTGTGATTGTTTGTGGAAAACCTCGAAGAAGAGGATTATGTTGATCGATGGTAATGGAGAGCTTTAGATCCCATGCAGCGAAGCGACCGATATGTTAAATTGGAAAGTATTATAGCTTACCGAATATTGATGTCTTGTTACACCGTAAAAGTAATCAAAGAATTAATTACTTGCATGTTTATTCTCATATTTTTAATTACTTACTCCTGTTCGCTTCTGTGTATAATATACATATATCACTCATAATGTCATGGTCAGAGGAAAACATAAGTCGGAGCGTCAAAAATAAACACAAACACAAAAAACACAAAATAACACAATCGGGACATACGCATACATTTTTAGTGTAACAGACGTCACGGGTGAATGTGACCATTTCCAATCAAGTGGCCCCTCTGCTCGTTTGTCGAGTAAAACAACAAACATTAAAAAATCAAAACACCTAACCTATTTTAATGTGCATATTGTTACATTGATAAAACATGATAGAGTTGGGCCATCACGTTTTTATCATTGTAACAATCTGTATACCTTCACCATTGGTATGAAGAATGTTCTCTCTAAAAATAACAACATATTCTCTCCACAAATAAAAAAAATGTAACGGAGCCCAAATCTACATATTTTGTGGTTTTTTTTTTCTGTCCAATTGTCTGTCTCGCTGGCTGACTGGTTGTCTCCCTGTGCATGTGCACGTATGAAGCGGAAATCACTATACAAATTTTGATGATACTTCAAATTTCGTTACCTTATATTTTATTTGTCATAATGCATCCGTTCCCGTGGTAAAACTAAATAAATGTAATAGTATGAATATTTTCTTTACAAATTTAGTAGACTTTTGCACTGATTTCAGCAACTATTTTAATAAATATAATTACAATTCATAAAACTAGGTCAATCGATCTCTAAAACAAGAAAATGGACCAAACGTGAAATTTATTAAACGGCAGATAAATAATATAACTGCAATTGTTTTAAGCAGCTGTTACTTCACACGCAAGGCGAAGGTTTTCTGAACAGAAATGAAGGCAAGATTGTTACACTGGTCCATTGAGATATAAACACTGTAGCTACTTTCAAATCATTCGTTTAATGATTTTGGTGCCAGGTTCTTATGACCTTGGTACTTAAACATAATATGTGCGGTTGTCATCGTAATAATTTGAAATGTACGTACGTCACTTTTTGGATCCAAGTCAAAAGGCAGACCCACATACTATATTTAAAATAGTCGATTACTGCATGTTGCGAATTTATAATTCTAATACCAAACTAAAATAATTTTAATTATATTTGAAATAATAAAACATTTGAAATCTGTTTGGGCATTATTACGGTTGCCCAATGAAAAGAAAAAATAAATTAGAGATCGATAATTATTTAATTAATATTCAAAATATAACTTACAATGCGTTAATTTTGGGTAACAACGAATTTCATGGCAACGCTGAAAATAAATAATCAAACTCCGAAACTATTTTACTAAAAAAACCCGGCAAACATTGTCCTATATGTACCTATTATATTCAGAATTACACGTTATCTAGAATCAATAATTCACTGTAGAAAATAACGTAAAACTAAAAAACTATGGCTGTTCATATCTAAATTTATTGTTCATACGTTTCGTTATTTGGGTGACATTTAGCTTACTTAATGTATCGCTTTTTTCCACGTAAATAACCGATAAACGAGCAAACGACCCACCTGACGGTACGTGATCACTGTCGCCTATGGACATAAGCAAGAACAAAGTTGTCACTGATGCATCGTCGGTCAAGAGATGAAAATTAAGAAAAAACGCCTTTACCAATGATAGCGTTGCTTCAAGTAAATAAAATAAAACGAATATAAAAAAAATATGAATCTTATGCCGTTCGGCTATAAACAAAATAAGCATAGAAATATGCCTAGTTCAAATACTATATATGTATAGCTACTTATTTTCATGGCTACAGCTTGAACGGCTTTGAAAGTTTGAATTTGATGCGATGCAGTCAGTATCTTCAGTAGCGAGTTACAATAAAGTCGACAGCATACAACTTTTCTATGCACTTATCGACTTTGATGGTGATCAACAGGTCTATTAATATTAAATATCCATTTTTATACATATAAGATTTTCATTCCTAAACGGTCACATAATGGGAACACCTGCTTTGAGAGTAACAGAACGTTTTGAGTCTATGTAACAAAAACCATGACTTTGACAATATACGAGTATGTGGGGAAAAAAACTTAATTTAGCCCTGTTTTATGTACGTATAACAAAATGTGTTTGTTGCAACAATCAATAGCATTCTATTATCATATTTATGTACTCTATTTCTGAAACGAAACAGTTGTTTGTAAATCTGCCGTACTAATAATAACTTTTAAACAAATATTGTTTTCAGATTTGTGGGGAATTTATTTCATGAACATATAAAAAATAGTTAATGGTTCCCTTATTATTATTATTTACTTATTCGTGATCATGACCACAGAGTACTTATCATGTATACGTCATTAGTTATAAGTCCTAGCCCTCTAATACAAAATATATTTAACAAATAATAAGTGGGACATTATGTCTATAATATTATTTGAAAAAGACGCTGTAACATATATCTTTCAACTTATATCATCGCGTACATTATACATTTGAACGGTACATTATAATGAGTAGGTACCCAGCGTTTTTATAGTTTTTACCACGAATAAAAAAAGATCAATAATACAAAAATCGGAGTATCCATCACAGTAAAAAGGACATTGTTGTAGATTATTATTTATAAATTATTAATATATGTTTATTATCGATCAGTTTAAGATAATTTAGTATGCAATCAATTTAAAACCAAAGAGCCATAGAATTTAATGTTATGTTAAGTAATTATTTCCAAAAAAAATTACTTACATGAAACAGTGATAGTGAAGTTTTTTTCCTCATACTCATTTAGTTTATTTTTTCATAGAAATCGTGCTCAATATCACCTTATTCTGTAATCTGTTGAAATATAAAATTTTCCCTCAAAGTTAACTTGAATTTAAAAATACCCGACGATGCAGGGAACTTTTACCGATATATCATACACTACTATTTTTAGTCATAAATTCGAATTGCTCGATCTAGTTAACTACAAAAATAAATAAAGAGAATATTAAATTAAAACGTTTAATTTAAAATACAAATCAAATTAAATAGCTTAGGAAATTGTCACAATGTAAGTTATAATATACAGGATGTTAGGGTTCGGACTTCCGATATTTTAACCACGTATTGTACTTCCAATTTAATTGACAAAAAACCATACAAAGGGGGGTCGCATCCCTCACCCCTCTTAATGGGATCCATTTTTAAATTTAATATCTTGTACTTTTACGAGTTCATTTAAACTCTGTTTTTTTTTTATCTTATGTTATCTACACATTTGAAAGTCACCTTATTTTAAAGATGATGAAATTTGCTATTATTTAAAACCAAATTTGATGAAAATTTACAAAAAATAATAATTTAAAACCTTTACTTTAGATAAAGAACTTGGAATTTTTTATGGCTTTTTTTTAGTTATTATGCTCTACCTAAAAAACCGGGCCCTTAACCTATCGTTTTTTTTCTTCTAATTTGTTTTCAGTACGCCGGGCTAACAAATAAACCTCAAATTATTACTGGTATTCACGCTAATAATTTAAAAACGGAGTCTAACGACAAGGGTCAAAATTGAAAAATAATGACTCATTCATACAGCTTTCCATTGTGTGTGTGTGCGAGAAAGATATTTTTACGATAAGAAGGTGAATGTGAGCCAAAAACTACACATTATGTGAAATAAAAACAACAACATTTTATTTAAAAAGTTAGTTTTATTTACCAAAAAAAAAAACAAGTATGTATTACAAAAATTGTTCAAAGTGGCCGCCATTACTTTGAAGGCACGTGATTGCCCTCAATCCAACCTGTTGAGTTGCTCTCATTATCATTTCTCGATCGTTTTTATGTCATCAGCTGTGGCCATAATCCTTTGAAGGAGCTCTTCCCTAGTATTTGAAACTTCCCGATAAACTCTCTGTTTCATTGTTTCCCATAAAAAGAAGTCCAGAGGAGTTAAGTCTGGTGAACGAGGCGGCCAGGCGATCGTTCCGCCTCGTCCAATCCATGGCGTATACTTATTATCGACATGTGCTCTTACATTTCGGGAGAAATGTGCCAGCGCTCCGTCCATTTGCAGATAAAAAGGCCGCCGTTAGACTCCGTTTTTAAATTATTAGCGTGAATACCAGTAATAATTTGAGGTTTATTTGTTAGCCCGGCGTACTGCAAACAAATTAAAAGAAAAAAAACGATAGGTTAAGGGCCCGGTTTTTTAGGTAGAGCATAATAACTAAAAAAAAAGCCATAAAAAATTCCAAGTTCTTGATCTAGAGTAAAGGTTTTAAATTATTATTTTTTGTAAATTTTCATCAAATTTGGTTTTAAGTGATAGCAAATTTCATCATCTTTAAAATAAGGTGACTTTCAAATGTGTAGATAACATAAGATCAAAAAAACAGAGTTTCAATGACTTCGTAAAAATACGAGATATGAAATTTAAAAATGGCCACCATTCAGAGGGGTGAGGGATGCGACCCCCCTTTGTATGGTTTTTTGTCGATAAAATTTGAAGTACAATACGTGAGTAAAATATCGGAAGTCCGATCCCTAACACACTGTATATATTTAGAAATTTAGACTCTGCCATGATCTAATGGGATTATTATAAGAAATTAATCAAATATTAATGTTTTTGTCTGCACTCTGAATACTATAATAAATAATTTACTGTAGGGAAATATGCTTAATTCCTTGTGCTTAGTACCTAGCAACTTAATTATCTATTGAAAATTTCATATTTAGGCAGGTTTAACAGATAATGTAAGTACCTTGAATTGTGATAAAAATGTAACTCATACAATTCCTTCTTACTTTACCTCATATTATTATTGTTAATGTATTTAAGTAATTAATATATAATTTTTGTTTTACCTTATTCGTAAACTTTATTTCACGCATATCAGGATTATTGGTTTTATTATCGGATGTCTTCGCACTGCTTTTATTACACAAAAAAACTAACAAAGTCAACATAGATAACATTTGTACATTCGATTTCATTCGCACCATTTTAATTTTTTTTATTAAAAAAAAATATTAATTTATGACGCTTAAATTTGAATTTTTAAGGCAGTTAATGGTATTTATCGCAAAATTAACACCACGTTGTAATATAAAAATATTCTCAAACAAATTGTTATTCCGATACAGATAAATAAAAAATGAATATGAGAAAGCGCGGCAAATGCCTGTCAAACGGGCACGCTGTCTCCAGAGTACTGGAGTATATTTGTAGGAACAGATAGCAAGACGCGTTTATTTTTGGATATTTTATCGCACTTGTGTTATTAACAGATTTGAATGCGTCAATAAAACATGTTTGAAAAAATTAATAGCACTCGTGTTTTGTTTTATCTTTGAAATTCGAAATTAACAATGAAAAGAAAAAAAAAATTTTTAATCTTTTCATAAACTTGACGACTTCACAATATTATCTAGCATTGTTTTCGTTGATTGGAATAGTAAATTAACTTCGATAACAGTAAAATCATGATTTTTGTTTTAATTGAATTATTAAATTTGTTACAATATTACTAATGGAGTATAGAGGCCTATATTGTGCAAATTTCCTAAGGAATTACATGGTGCAGGAATGGATAGATGATAAAACCCTTTAGAACCAAAGAAAATTGGACTCGGACATGTGTGAAATATGTACATGAATACAAATTTTTACATTCCCATAAATAACATAAACTACCTACTATCAGGTATTATAATATAAAATGACAGGCTCCTTGCCTATCTTTTTCATAGTGGATTTACCTAACTGGTGGACTATATATTGGACCTATATTTTGGGCTTTACAGTCCAGTGTGTTAAGCGATTACTATGGTACATTGAACTGTGTCCTTATATCCTCAGAATGGACCATATTTTTAATGGCCGACTAAATACCCAGTCTTGTCGTGGTGGAAGACAGTCACCATCGGCTATAAACAATTACAACATCAAATGCCGTTGCACGTTTTACCAATTTTTTTTTTCTTAAGGCTTCAAGAATGTGTTAGAAGGAATATTATACCTTATACCTGTCCAAAATAATCCTGAAAACCAAAAAGTAAAGTAAAAAGTAGTAAAAAGTTATGGCACCAATAATAATGGCTTCGTCATTAATATGAGCTCACAGCTACTAATTATTATCATATCAAATAAGTTTCGGTAGAAGTGTTTTTGTCAGTCAGGATTTATAAATGATTCAACACATTCATTTAAAGAGCCTTGTGTTGTTAAAAGAAAGTATTAATTACAAACGATTGGAACGAAAGTGTACACCGCACAACCTTTCCCTCGTAATTTCGGAGGTCTACATATGCAACATTGTGTGTTCGCAAGTACATCCTGCTTAGCTAGCTGCTCATGAGATGAAACGATATGGTAAAGATATCACTTTCATTAATCCATGGTCACTATTATTAGATTGATAGAAGCTTCCTAAGAGCTTCTTGGCAGCGAGGATTTATAAATCATATGGATTCAAGCAATTCAAGACCCAACAACCCTCCTCACCTTAAAATCGTACACATCAAATTGACAAATCTCATAAACTTGGACAATTTACGAAAAAATAATAATTTAGTAACTTTTTCTAATTTACTGGACTATTCTAGTAATAATAATATGGAGTATTTAATAAAAAATATGACCCAACCTCTCCCCAAATATTTGGCTGCGACCGATCCTAAGGTGGTTGTTATCGATATTCATTCATCACATCAGGCGGCCAGTCTGCTCTATTATCGGCTATTTAGATAATAAAATACTGGATTAATGTTTTCTAAGCTTCCCCAAAAAAAAACATTTACCAAAAACTTGGCAATCACTCTGAAGCGAAACGGTTAGAGTCGAATAACAGACTGTAAATTCTCCGAGAAGTATGGCTGGCAAGAAATATAAATTTATCTTTAAGTCGTTAACAGAAGAAAAAATTTTACTACAAACTGTGCTAAATTTAGTGTTTGTATTAGATACCTATACATGCCACGGATTATAGATAGATCTAAACCGTAGAGACAGGATGCGCAAATTATTCAATAGATACGTAAGGTCGATGCATTTCTATATTGTGACTTCATATCTTTTTTCCTTCTTCCACGTAAATTCAACGTAAGATCAACTATTTTACATTTAGTGGAAATACAATGCTCTGTTTCGCAGCGAGACACGTGTTGGTGACGGTATGTGTGTTGGTACTGTATACTTTTATCATAATTGTATGTTTTCCTTTGTGGGAGGGAGGGAGGTTTCATGCATGTATTGTAGTATTTAGAAACTTACATGTTTTTTATATCTAGTAATTTAGTACTCACATAGTTGGTAACTCTTATTTTTAACTCTTACTCCTTTTGTTAACTTCTTTTTCCTGTATCTTTTATCCATTTATTCTGTAATTTCTTTACATATTTTATTAGGATTAATGTTTTGTTATTGTTGTCAAATATTTAACAAATGTCCTAAATTATTGTCATCATGATTACTTTTATTTTTAATTTGTGTAATTTTTATCCTTTTTGGTAATGTTATTTATTAGGCTGAATAGTAATTTTAAATTCGTAAATAGAACACAAGAAGAGAATCATTCGAGAAAATTTGAGATATAAAAGGCGAGCTGTGACGAGATTGGATCAGTCTCTCGCGTGTGGGTCGCATCTCTTGGATCTCGATACTGACAGTCTCTCGCGTGTGGGTCGCAACTCTTGGATCTCTACACTGACAGTCTCTCGCGTGTGGGACGCAACTCTTGGATCTCAACACTGGAGTCTCTCGCATGTGGGTCGCAACACTGGAATCTTAGGAGTCTCATGCTGAATCGCTATCAGAACAGTAACAGTCTCGCGCTTCTAGCCGGAAATCTTTTATTACTCTTCGACTCCGGGATCTATATCTGGGACGTATAGCTTTTTTTCGCTTTTGTTTGAAGTTACTTTTATCACACGAATGGTGTCGTTATAGAAAATGCTTTTTCTTTGTTATTAGTTTCGTATTGATCTTTTTCTATTACCCAAATACCAATTTCAATTCTTCAGCGTGTACAGTAACATATTTTTAAAATACCGTACCGTATCAAATCAAATATAAATAATCACCAAGATTATTATTTCAATCGAAATTTTCCTAAAAGATTAATTTATTATGTTACTAGCTTTACAGCGAGTTTTGGAAGCTGGTTTTCTAATATTTTTATAATGAACTCCAATGCGGTGCTTTCTAACACTGAAATAACCTAAAGAACATAATAACTGGATTGCATTGAAATTAGAAGACATTGAAAACATTGAGTGTGAATAATAGAGAACGTTAGATTTCAAAGAAACTTGAAATAGAGGGTCTCGCAGAACCAATCATGAATGCTATTAAAATGTCAATGGAGTTTACGTTACTCAAAAACGCTGTCAATGATTTAAAACAATTTTAGAAGCGTTGTAAACTTTGTTTTTACACCGTTTTCGACATTTTCACATTCCATGGTATTGTATACTCCATTTCATACTATACTTATTGAAATACATTCCGATAGGTGCATTCGATTCTGGAATGATAAGGTGTAGATAAATATACAGGTGACTGGGAAATATATATATATGTATGTATATAATATTGGTTACATTGGAATTGCCATATGTTGGTTTAAAATATAACTGAAAAGTTTCTTTCGCCGTTCCTTTTCCTCGTTGTTAAAGCACATTGTTTTAAACAAAACTAAAGTGCATTTACTTCCTAAATGAATTTGAATTTGAGCAAGGGTAAGGCTCAACGATTTTTTCGCTGTAGCCTAAACTTTTTTTTTAATATTTTTTAATCTCTTGAAACGAACAATCATCAAAGAAAACTATATTCGGAACCCGTAATACAGAACACACATGTCGCAAAACGAATGTTGCAATAGTAAATCCTTGAATTTTCAGATCACGTTAATGTCTAAATAGAATGCGCCACGAAAGATCCAATTTATTGCGGTACGCTTTATATAATTATATTACTGTTTCTAAATGTTTACATTATACAGATCGCAGCTAAGTAGTTATTTTTTATTGATTTAGAAATAGCAGAAGGTTATACGTAATCAAACAGGAGTTGCGATACTTGACGACCCCGTAGCCTAGTTGGTAGTGAACCTGCCTGCCGTGCCGAGCGAGAGGTCCCGGGTTCGATTCCCGGCTGCGGCAGATATTTATGTGATAGATAAATCTTTGTTATCAGGTCCTGGGTGTTTTTAATGTCATATTTGTGTATGTCCATGCCGCCCGCAACACAGGGAATCCTAGTGCGGGGGTGTGAGTGTGTAAAAGTTTATTTATTTATTTTATTTATTTAGAGATCTAAACATGTTATTTGATCTCCAAATATTACCAGATGCCAATTGTATATTTATAAATAGATCCACCTCAGATTATAATATTAATATTTAATGTCATTTTAAAAATAAAGTAAAATTAAAATAAAATAATTAAATTAGTAAATAACTAGGCCCTTGCGATGCAGTAACCAACATGCTACTATATATTCCCTTGTTGTATAACAATGCTTATACGCTGAATGAGAAAGCTTTCAGCTCTTAGGTCGCCTGTCTTATCCTTTAGTTTTTTTTGAAATTTCTATGAAAAGATAATGAGCGCTAGAAAAAAAAAGATAACGATATCCAGAACCGAGACTCCTATACTCCTAATGTTTTTTTTATTTTTTTTTTGCAATTTCTGCTGTAGCGCCAGCCTTGACGATGCTAAAGAGATTTAGATATACTTACTGTAATTTTGAGTTGGATAGATACGAAAAACAACCTGTAAAAGAGCGATGCAAGTATGAATGTGAATCGCAGTCCCGGATTTTCAATTTTTTTTAGGTGGGGCAAAAATTGGCCCCCGGCCACTTATATTTTTGTTTTTACCTTTATCATCTTTATAATTTCAGCTACTTGTACTATAATTTATTATGTGGTCAAAGTTAAGTGAATGATGAGTTGTCCATTCGTCTGTAAAGTGTGAATTTGGCCGCCCTCTGAAATTGCCGCCCGGGGCATGGGCCCCGGCTTGCCCGCCCCTAGATCCGGGGCTGGTGAATCGCTGATTTGAATGAATGAATGAATATAGTTATGTAAGCTTGCTAGGCTGCCACCTAGTAGTCAATGCCAGGAGCTAGTCGAAAATCGTGTCAAGTGGCGTCGCCTTATCCACGGAGGTCAATCCAAACGTGACAAAAAGCAACGAGCAAGCCTTTAATCCCATCTGAAAGACCATTTACTTGTTGCAAGTGTGGCCGGAAAATTCTTTCTCGCATGGGTCTAATAGAGATATGAACGCAAGCGCCGCCGCCATGCTATTTAAATCATCTGCTTTAGATGGGAATGCCTATATACATACATGCATGTTATGTGTTCTACAAGAGATATAATCTATATTTGTATGAAATTTATGAATAATACTTAGTATGATAATAATTTCACTACGAGATCTGCTGTAAGTTTGGTTTGTATTACAAAATCGCCGTGTTAACTTTTTAATTTTTATTTATTTATTATAAGCCTATGTTTAACTACAACACTATGGATCTTAGTTTAGTCGGTGAACATACGTCACAGATCGATCTAAAAAAGATTTATTGTCAACATGGTAATAAAAACGGTATAAAATAGTTTTTATTGAGTTTTTAATACGAGTCACATCACTACCGGTTACCGCAACATGTCAGCGCGTAAATATCGGTAATAAACCGTAAACACCGATAAAATTTAAATCTGGATCTATTAAATTCTTATTTCTGATTTACATCCCACTAGAAATTTAAAAGAAAATTAATATAATCGTTTTTACATTTACATCTGGTAGAGACTATAACGAAAACAAAATTTCAGGTTTCGAATCCGGGCAAGGCGTAGATGACTATTAGATAGTATTCCCTGATACTGGTTAGTTATGACATCTAATATATGTATTATCTAATAATGTATTGGTGTGAAATGTAATTTAATTACATATTTTTTCAATGTTTTAATTTTTTTTAATAATTAAAGCATAGACTCTAAGCCATAGAGAAAGGTAGAAGTGTTTAAAAGTACTGTGTTGTGATCTATGTGCAAAAGTATAATAAGAATTACATCTGCTAATTTTTGGATCTATTAATTAAGCTTGCACGATGGCAATTTTATGATAAAAGAAATACGTTTTTTTTTGTGGTAGAAGTTTATAAATTAGATTTAAAATTTCTCTCGCATTTTTGTCAATGTTTATGAATTAATATTCCTAATTAAGATTAAATATAAAATAAATCTATTCTATAGTAGTATTCTGCAGTAATATTTATTTAAAAATTTAACCTAAATTAAACCTGGTTTACATACAAAGTTTGTGGAAAATTACGAGACGACATCAATATTAGCATGTTCACCCAGTTGCCATGTCTCCTTCAATTCCTTCGAACACAAACATATCGATATTCCTGATATTTTAAGTTTAAACGTTTTAACATACTAGTGGTATCGAATTTGTTTTACGTTCGCTATCGCTTTCACTATCATCGGTTTTACCATACCACGTAAGTAAGTAGCAATTAAGTTTATCTTCGGGGAAAAATATCCTTATCTTGCAAACCTTAAACTTAGAAACCGCGCCCACAACAAATTGTATTTTTAAATAATTTTATTTTAATGCACACATCTGTCTATTTTTTCAGTTCAGTGAGTACTTAAAAGCATTAAAATCATTTTTTAAAATAAGTTCTACATTATCTGGCCTGTCTAGTTGATTTCTTAGAATACAATATCAGGTACTAGGTCCCTCGATATTTATATTCTAACAAAAAATGCTCATCGCTATGAATAAATGGCTATGGGTGGAATTTCCACGGTCTGAGCTGAGCTGCTCTCTTAGGATTTCATATCCGGTACTCCATATCTTCATATATGATTGTTCTTGTATCATCCGAAGGCGTTCAACACAACTAATTGAAGAGTTTATAACAATAATGCCCAGGAGGAGGGCTTAACGAAATCTGTGAAGTATAAAAACATTAAAACATAGTATTACATATGAGGGACCTTGAGACTACAAACCGCGCACGAAATTTACAACTCTGTCGTTCGTTTACGTCTGACAGAAAAAATATCTATAATTGTCTGGGTTTTCTTTTAACAGTTAGGGGCTCGCGTTATCAGCCTGGTGAACAACTGATGAATTTATAAAGCAAAACCCTCCGTTTGGCAGGAACGGTTATAGCCAAAGACCGAGGATCCTGTTATGAATTATAAATCTTTATTAATTAATGAATATAAATTTCATTAATTAATCTATATTTTACATGCAGCATAAGTCGAGTAAATTAAATTTTCGTAGATTGTCTAATTTTATAAGGTTTGTCAGTTTGACACTTAGAACCTTTTGTCGATGGTTGCAGGACGAAGAGAAAGTTTGAAAGCGAGTTCCGCGCTTTAGGTTACAGCCCTTATCGACAACTTTTCAATAAACTATATTCACCACAACGCAATCCCCAGCGCGACTCTGTCTCTAGTGTGGAACCTGTTGATGATTGTTGATCTGTTGTTGTTCACTGCCAGCTGTGCTACATGGTAATAGTTAATTATCTCCATAAAGATTCCATGACACGTTTGTTCCGCGCAATATATTTGGGAACGTACCTTTAATGTGAAAAAAACCATACTTTTGCTGGAGTGTAACAACAAATTATGATTTTGCTGGATAGTCTTGATTCTTTTATTAAGATAGGAAAGGGAAGATAGGAAAGCACTTATTTAAAAATTGGCTTTATATTAGATTCTTCTAGGGTATATTATAAATATGCTAAATACGATCTTTCTGTTCAGTAGTTTCCGTGTGATGAATTACAGGTCATCAAAAATTCCAATAAATATGCCTTGGCTTTTATACCCCATATTAAAAAAAGCATGTTAATGAATTCGCGTTTGTAAATTGTATTTATCCTAACACTCTTCTGTAATGGTGTTACTGAAGAAAGTGTTGTTCGCATCGGCATCATCTCAGAAAATTTCAGACTCTTCTTAAAATTATCGTTCAGTGCGTACTTAAGTGATTAAGGAAATTCAATTCCTGTGAAAATTTTCACACTTCTAGACTCGCCGATTAAGGTTGTGCACGCGATGTTTGTTTATAAGTTCTATTCGGATTTAAATATTATGTCGTCCTAAAAAACTTGTGGCTAACCCAGCTTACATCTGGTCAATATCTGTCTGAAGGAAGCTGTCACATAAAAGTAGAAATAAGAGGTAGTGGGAAATTGATGTTTTTTCGAGGCCGCAGTTGAAGTGATTATCACTTAACTAATTGATGATAGCTTTGATAAAATTGTTTCGCAAATCTCATAGATCAAACTTACTGCTGACTCCACAATGACAATTAACAGAAAGTATTCGTGTATAACCTATATATAATATAACTAGCCAGTTGTTATTTTAAAAATATGATTATGTGAAAATAAATAAATATTTCAATTAAAATTTTCCCCGAACACTTTTAGCTGCAAAACTGAAATATCACAAAATTGTATGAATGAGGAGGTCTACGTGGAATAGTGCTGTGACTTTATTGTTAACTTCGAAGCAAGCAAGTTTCTGCGTATTTACGACATTATTGTAGGAAATTAATCATGGATTTATTAATCTCAAGCGTTACACTGATTTACATGTTAAACCTTATGTTAAACGCTAAAAAAAACAAAATGTATTGGGTGAATATTTCATTTCGTGCATATTACGCGTCAGACGATAAATAATATATAAAATATTGATAGAATTAAAACCTAATATTATTTTTGTATAGTTTACTTGAGTCTTTACTAGGTGCAATCGTTAAAAAATAATTTTTTTAATTAAAACAACATTAAATTTTAAAACAAAAAATAAAATTCTAATTACCAGCAATGTCCCATTTCCCAGATTTTACTTCATTGTTACATCTTGTTAGAAACTGTGCATGAAGAACAGATGTTTTATCACTTTTTAATATAATACAATAGGCAGTCTATTCATAGTACATTTTTTATGAATAGAAGAACATACTAAAGTGGTATCCTTACCACTTTGAAAAATGTCCTTACAGTTCCCTATAATTACCATCTAACGATACTTTCGCTCTGATATTTTAATATTTTCGCGTAGCTGTGTATCGTGCCTAACATAATATATTCGGCGACAGTCGCCCCTTTGCCACCGAGGCAAACACACGCCTGAAAGAGAGTTTATGGCTACAGAAATTAAAAATATCCTATGAAATTCTAACGTTGTTCAAAATATTTCTACAAACCATTCATATTATATAAAGTATGTATGTTCAATATTTTATCAATAATTAATATGGGATTAATATGGATGAGTGCTTTTTTATTTCTATAATTTTTACAAGTCTGTATACGTACGGAATACCGTTAATATATTAAAAATACTAAAAAATCTCATTACCAATCTACTAATTACCATTATTTACCATTCTCTTTTACTCGAATGGTAATTAGAAGAAATGAATGGTAATTATTTATATTATTATTTAGTATTACAATTTCCA